>JAABUG020104983.1:0-38631 GCA_011319215.2 Scortechinia acanthostroma
CGACGGTTTCGGTTTGGAAGTAGGTGTCGTCGATTCCAAGCATGTTGTAGAACCAGGTGGTCTCTGAAACAACGAAATCACTGGGGAAGAAGCCCTTTTCTTCTAATTGGTCCATGACTATAGGCGAAACAACCGGAGTCAGCGGCACAGATTTTAAGGCATCAGCTTAACCAGGCAAGTGATGCGTACCTTGTTCCATCTGCTTCTGCTTGCCCTCAAACTTGGCAGCAATGTAGCCTGGGTCTTCCTCGGAGAGGACCCGGTGTAGAGGACTACCGGGAATTCCCAAATGAGTGGGTTGGGGAGATGGATGGCGTACAGTCGATCCCGCTACATGGTCGAGAATCTTGTTGTGAGGGTATCTTTGAAAGCCAATGGGGGTGCCAGCACCAGACTGAGCGCCATCGCCGCTCCCGTAGAGCTTGGGAGCTGACATGGTCGGAAGGACATTGCCATTGACAGGGCCATCTGGATGCGGGGGAGTGGAAGCGGGGGAGGCCATGTTGTGTGTTCGTATCGTATTCAACGGAGAGTCGAGAGATTGAGGAAGAGAAAGAAAGGAGGGAAGCAAATCTGCTGGGTTGAAGAGTGTTAGCGGTGAGTAAGGAGATGAAAGTCACAAGAAAGTTCATGGGAGGGAGCGTTGTTAGGAAGCTTCATAGATAAGAAGGATACACAAGCACGGGCACGGGACCAGGATATGGACGACGGGAGAGATAAGAAGGGAGGCAGTCAAGGAACATACCAGGACAGACAGCAGTCTGGAGAGGAACGAGTCAATTCGGCAATTGGGATATGAGAAAGAGGAACAGATAGGATAATAGGATAGTAGTCTGTTGCGGCGGAGAAATGACGAAAGCACGGCTAACAGTCAACCGGGGAAGAAGCTTATCGGAGATAGATTGGAAGAGGAAGACGTTGCCTATGATCCATGCAACCGACACGTCAACTTTTGAAGGACGAAGATGATTATGAGAATCAATTACTATCAGGGATCCGCACAGCGGAGGGAGAGCCGCCTTATATACAGAGAGCACTTGGAATAGTATCAACCTGTCCCTTGAAATCTGAATACAATTTTGATACAACTTCGATACAATCTTCCGGTTCTATGCGATCGGCCAGGCACGGGGCCGGTCCGGGGCAATGAAGGAAGAGGCAAAGTCGAACTGTGTTGCTAGTGGGTTCCACTTCCGCCAGCGTTATTATGACGAGGACTCTACCTTACTATGAAGAATTGTCTACAATTTTCTTCCTTACCTTTAATGATGTATCTGTGCTTACCTCTCTATATTCCTCTTCTTCAAGTCTACAATCTTCATCTTCTAACCATAAGCACAACCATTCCATAGTAATGACAGTTCCCCTCAGCAAAGGTAAGTACAGTCAAATTACCTAAAAGGGAAAGACTGGAAATGGCGCAAATGAGGTAAGAGATGGGAAAATACCGCATTGTCACAAGATGATTGGCCACAAAAGGGGCTAAAATTGGAAAAATTGCCTCAGCACGTTGGAGACATCTGGAATCATGTGTGGCTAGGTATCTCTACGTGACTAATGCTTAGACTACAGCATGGAGTACTCTAGGATCTAGGTAACCAGAGGCAACTCCTTCTTACCAGGTATTTACACCTTACCACATTCACCACTGAAACACTCCCTATTTCCAATATCTTCAAGATCAAGTGACACCTTTTAGAACTATTCATAGGCGCAGGATTCAATAGTAGCTTTGTAACAATGGCAACGGCATAGCCCCTTCCCCAGATTCCTTCCATAACGTCGAGGTCCAGGCTCTCTTGAACTTCTAAGCAACATTTCAACTAGGGGCCTGGAAAAAACTTAGTCCATCAGCTGACTGGAACCAGTCACGATCCTCCACTTAGTAGGGCTGGATCTTCCCAAATGGGATTTTAATGTGTCATGGTGGCCAGAGTGCACAAATCATCGTCTGCAATTGTTGCATGCGAAAGGGTTTCTTCTTTTTCTCCTGCGTAATGATGCCTCAGGAGAAAATGCCGCAAACTTTGCAACATGTTGTGCTTCATATCAAGTACCAGGGTGGATCGTGCAGTTACGGAGTAGTATGTTCAATGTTGGCGATCCTATATGCGCTATGTCGAGTTTGAGTATGGCTCCAGATACCATGTAGGTGGGTAAGGATTTCCTATCTTGTCCTCTATCTACTGTCTGTTGGACCTATGTACACTGCATCTTTTACTGAGGGACTATCTGGATATCAGAATGTAGAATTTGATATCTCGACTCGGTTATCTTCCGTATATCCCAATGCAACCGCGCTCTGACCACCCTGACAAGATCAACGTCACTAAAGTAAGCCGTGGAAGACAGCAGAAACACTGAGGGTAGGACCGATCAATCAGGCTTCACAAAACTTGGAGACTTGTCCATGGTTTACCATCTAACAGATCGTTTGAACAGAATTTTCATCGAGAACGCGGGGTTGGTCCGTCCGCTGCCGTACTCCGTACCTGACTTAGACTCCCTAGTCATTTGCGGGGTGATAGTGCGTAGGTTGTGGATGATTTACATTCGGAGTAAGCAGTCAAAATCAGAACCTCATCCTTCGTTCTAGACAGGACTATTTCGATCACATCATCGCCGTCTCGGAGTTTCCTACATTTCCATTATTCAATTAATGGCTCAATCGTCCCCCATCATTACCCCATACGATCATTCTATCCCAACAACAAGAACATTCAAAGGACATTGCGGGGGTGATCGGAGCATGAGATCCAACCACTCTCCCATGCCGGTCTCCACTTCCCGGTGGGTTGCCCGTGATGAGGTAAGAAGAAGTCGTCCCTTGTCCTACACCTGGCATCTGAGGCTTCTGGGCTTCGGGACCGTCATTATTCGGCTATACAATGACGTCTTGCCGGGTAGGCTTACGGGACAGGCGTTCAGGCCTCGAGAGTCGGGACAAACCGCAGGACAGCAATCACTTGCCTTGCGCAATTACCAAATAATGATCAGGGACGCACTTGCCTGGACGCAATCACTTTGGGAGAAATCGAACACAATCGAACTGCATGTCGTTGTTTGATCCGGTGACAATGTCATGAGCGTCTGTACTGAAAACGTCGAGGATGCTTCTGGCATGGGACTTGGATATAAGTATGGTCCAAGCCTCGTATCCGGGGACCTACCTATAGGTATGCGTTCTGTCGGGCAGACATCCTTGCATTGCGGACATTCGGTTTGCTCGAGTTCAGCTCTAGTTCTGTGTACTCAGTTTCGACAGGTAAGGAGTCCTTAAGAATCGGTATCTGGTAAGCTTGTTCCGATGAGCGAACCTTTGGGGAGAGGTTGACTTTGACCTGAAGTGACGAGTCACTGCATTTGTGACTTGGTGCCTGGCAGAGACAACTCAGTTGGGACGGTGATATGGACAGGGAACACACATAAGTACTATTCGGTGAATTTTATACCCACTCCACACCATACCAAAGTACTACGAATGTATGTCCGTTCTGCACTTTGGAGGTAAATAGTGCATCTGCTGGCTGTATGTATCCATAGTACTTTGGTGTTGAGTACCCTCGTTGGACACCACGTAGCCACAAACATCAATGCATCGATGCATAGATGCGGAATCACCAGCATGAGTCCGCCGCTGTTCGCGGCTGACCATCCGGAAAACCTCCAATCCTGCACTCTGGCCCACGGGGTTCATATAGAGCCGAGTATCTAGACAAATAGGAAGCAAGGCGTGGCTGAACAGCGGTGTAAATAATGGCAGCGTTGTCACTGTCCGGCGGTGAGGATGTTTGCTCTTGGGTAGCTGCTCACCAGACTTATCAAATACTGTGAGCATTAACTGTGCATGTTTAATGTTCTGACCACTGATTGAACAGTAAGTACTCCGTACCCTGTAGAAGTAAGTTCAGCAAAGGATCAGACGTCTTTGAAACTCCGCCTTCGCTACTCTTGGCTTGCTGGAGTTCAAGTACAAGATGAAATGTGCAGTTTTAGAGGCGGGAGAGACGTCCCAAATCACGAACGGGACAAACAGCTACTTTTAATAGTGTTAGTTTCGAGATCGACTTCTCATGATGAATCACATTCGAGGAATAGGAAATCCGGAGGGGATAGGGTGGAAAGGAAAAAAAAAAAAAAAAAAAAAAAGATATTGGATGAGGCTGACCCGACTTGAACGGATAACCTTAAGATCTGGAGTCTCTGTTACACCGTTAGACAATGTTGTTTGACCTGATTAGGTAATCATTGGAACATACCACGCGCTACCAATTACGCCACAGCCCCAATAGGTTGAATTCTTGAAGTGTGGTTTGCTCTATGTGGTAACCAAGTTTTTCAAGCAAAGCCACGTGTCTAGGTCACTGACTGCACATGAACAATATCCGTCGGATATTTCCAGTCATCATATGTAAATTGCCCTCTACATGACCATAATGAGTTCTTAGGTGGGATGTTGGCCCGGTACACACACTCCTTTACAGAGTACCCCTAGAAAGTCTTCCTGGCGATGTACGCCGAGGGCATACGATGTCACGTGAATGGTACTGCAGACCTCGCTTGGGGTAAGCCAGTACTGGGCATGAGTCTCAATTCAAAAAGCAGCTCGCACGGTGCATCTTGTAGGATCCTGAGGATCAAAAATATGCGCATCCTTCCATTGATGTTCAATTGTGTCAACAGTCCTCCAACAGAGCAAAAAAAGAGGGATGAGGCTGACCCGACTTGAACGGATAACCTTAAGATCTGGAGTCTCTGTTACACTGTTAGTGTGTGTTGATTGAACTGTTTAGGTAATTTAGAACGTACCACGCGCTACCAATTACGCCACAGCCCCTTAGGTGACAAATTGTTGCTCTAGTTGGACTTATTTCGCAAGCTTTAGAATCATAGCCCGACCATGGAAACAATTCTCCTGCATGCGCTGCCTAATCAGTCAACATATAAGTGACCGAACCGCCCTTCATGGTCACCCGTACAGATCGAGTACTGCTATGCTCGGTGTGGGATGTTCATTAAGACACTTTTGTTGATCTACCTGAGCCCTCTCAATTGACCAATCTTCTGACTATGTTATGTCCGGTCTGCTTAATATTGTATATTCCGTGACTTTATGAGCAATCATATAATGGTTTATGGTCTTACAAGCAGATGAGTCGATGTCGGTGTTGGCTGAAGTCATATAAACTAGACTGCTGATGCTGACAGTAAATAAATGCAAATTGTAATTGCTTTATGCATCGTCAGTCTGCGTCTCCCATCATCCCATGCCATAGGAAACCTGTAAATTACGATGAGTCAACAGTACGTTTGTCAAAAGGGTACTCTGTACCGCATGCATACCTATCGCACGACTGATACCTATGTACCAACATGCGCAGCTGCAGTAGAGACCTTCATTATGGAAAGTATCAGCGTCGCTTAGCTGGGTATGCTGCCTGTCGCACAAGCGGGTAGACCAACCCGGGTATATATATTCGGGGCTGCGGCGATTTCGTAGCCCATGGTAAGTTCAACTTTTCAGTCTTCGTGACAGAACTGGATGGACATCGTCCTAACATTTTCTCTAGAGACTTCAGAACTCAAGATTATCCGAATGAGACGCGTCAGATTCATCTTCTTTCCTTTTCTTCGTGTCTGTGGTAGTGCCGCGGCTTCTGGAATGAAAATGGCGGCCGCAAATTCAACCATTGGGGCTATAGCGTAATTGGTAGCGCGTGGTACGTTCAGAACCATCAAGAGACTTCCTAATCAATAAATTTGTTCTAACAAATTCCCACAGAGACTCCAGATCTCAAGGTTATCCGTTCGAGTCGGGTTAGCCTCATTGTCTTTTTCTTTTTTCTCAACTACATGCCCTCCATCCACATTGCCTACCACGTTCCTCATTCAATCAACCTTTTTTGTCATTCTTTGACCGACACGGAGATTGCCAATGTAGCAAAGTCATGCGCTTTTCTGACAGTTCCCAGCTCAAAGATATGATATTTGGCATGTGGCACTTCCCTCATGAGCATTTATATATTCACCTTACCACACCACGGCCTATACTGAACTCGGCTCACACCGCTGGAATAAATGGTCTGAGAATAAAGAAGCCAATTATAAGGTGCTCTCAAAACAATTCTAAATGGAACAACATTGCAACCAACTTTGATTCTATCCCAAGGTCCTCCCTCCATCACAACAGAGCGGAGTTCCTCCCAGGTTGACTTGATCTACTGCAGATCAAAGTGGTTTGCGACGACATGTCTGTCGGATTATTATTGATCGGCTTCCAGACATGGAGTGTCCACATAAGGCATTCCAGTATTGATGCGTCTTCAATATGCAAAGACAACTGCTTGTCCGAGGAGTATAGAACTGAAGCGACCTCGGGAGCTGGTTCTTATGAGACATGTGGGAAGAACGACTCGAGGGCTATCCAGCAACACCGGGGGGATTTACTTATACGGAAAAATGGCTTTCTGGCCAGGTTACTCGCCAGTCTAGAGAAGAATTACCCAACGGTGATAGACACAGCGATGGTCCATGTATTTCCAGCCAGACAACTGAGACAACATGGGGGACTGCGCGAAGGGTCTAAACACAACGAAATTAGCGAGCAGGACACAATAGCAGTACTGGGTCAGCCTTACTTGTTGAATCTAGCGATGACCGATGTCGTCGAGCAACTTAGGGCAGACCCAGTACGAGGAAGGCCTCAATGGTCCCAAGCAATTAGCACCGATTCTAGATACCTAACCCCATACACTATCAACTTTGGTAGTCTATGAATACAATCGCTGGACAAAGAAACGAAAGGGTCTAATCATATGCCGAGGATACATAGGTGCTTTTGTTCTCAACAATCTAATGATCGAATTTTCGATCCATCGATCCATCCATCCAGCGAAGATATTCAGAAGAGGGAAATCCTGTATCTACTGTCCCATTTATGAGGTTTTCCCCGATCGGGCAAAAAGGAGAATGATTCCCAGGGGATATGGCCCGAAGGGTCAATCAATGATTCTTTCCGGATTTCTAGAAGCTGGTTGAAACGCGTAAAATGACGAATGACGAGAACAGTAACAGCACGGCACGACACCGGCTACTTATCGGGGATTTCTGGGCTGGAGACTATTCAATGACTCAGTGTACCCCATACTCCGTAACCTAGGTCTGTAGCAGAGTGGTGCAGGTAAGCCATGGCTGAAGCATTTGAAGCCCCTTAATAATATGCGGTAAGTAATGATACTTGGATCCTTTCCCTTCTCTACGAGGTCACCAGCGTATATCGGAGTTTCAATGGATTTAAATGGTGATGTTGACTACAGAAAAGGACAAAGAACAGAAAGGATCAGCTTGAACGAGGAAATCATCTTCCTTATGGAGTGATTCTTTGATGGAGAACTCCGTATTATTATGCGCACTATCTTGATAGTAGTCTAGTGAATTTGCAATTTTGAATTCTTCCATCAAAGTTCTAGGCAAATGACCAAGTCCGACAGTTTGGTTAGCTTCAAGCCGATCGCCGCCTCCTGCGTAAGGATTGATATATGAATACATAGTTGTGACGGTCTATTGGATATAGCTGGTCTTTAATATGGATCCCTTACGGAGCTTCCCCGGAATTTCGGGAATTAACTAGCTTTCAAGAATGGTTGCATCCCATTACTCAGGCGAAGTTAGTCTACTGCCCATTCCCATAGAAGGCTCACAATCTCGTTTACTTTCCCTGTTTGCTGGCATGGCAGGCTGCTCCATCAAAGAATTAGGTTGACATGCTTTCTGCCTGATTCTGGCCGGAAGGGAGCAGTGGATGTTTCTGGAACACGGACGGAGTCGTAGCCTGAGACAAATAATAAGTAGATACTCAGGCAAAAGTGTGACATGTCTGCCAAACATCTGAGATGAACATTACCTATGAAGGCTATGGTGACCTCCTTCCTGAATAAGAAGCAGCAATGATCCAAATCCGTCGCAGAAATCCCTGAGTCGCTCTGTCCCGGGCTCCTGGTGGCCCTTTCGAATTCTCCCTTTGCTCCTTGCCTAGCTTTTGGCAATTGTGTAAGACTTGGCAGCTCCTTCAAGGCTTTCACCCCCACAGTCTCCATCAATTGCACACGTATGCTCTCCTTCTCCATACTTTCTTCAGCTTTTTCGTTTATCCACCGATTATTCGCTGCCTATCAGGTTTTCAGGTTACGTTACTTGCATATCCCCCCATCTTACCCCCTTTGTTCCTAATTCACCAACCAGGGCCACCATAAGACCACCTAACTACCCAAAGGTGGCCTCGCCTTCCCCGGAGGACAATAGCTTCCCCGGGTTACGTTCCCGCCCTTCCGTCCGTCGTGGCAAGCATGCGCGATGTACACTAAAGTCCGCCTGGATACCCAACGGACCAGCAGTCCTCCCTCTGGTCCCTAGTTCTGGGATGGAGCATCAATCACTAAATGCCAGAAAAACAGGGCGAACGCCGTGGTACTTTGGGGAAACATCCTGGATCCCTTTTAAGGCGATGATCCTAACGGTCAAACATTTGCCTGGACCTAGCCCAAGTACTCCATACATTACGAAAGGGTGATGGGGATAAATAACCGAATAATAACAATAAAATTTGTCCGATATGATTAAAATGATCTATGGAATATGGACGTTTGACTGGATGCTTCAGCAATGCGCACTAGCTCCTGGCCGGGTCCCCGTCCTCATTTATATCGGCTGGGTTTCTCCCTATGTCCTTTAGATACTTGATCCTTCTTTTTACTTTTCAGCTCTGCTACCTCTCGGCAGCTTCTCCAGTTTTTCCAGAGCCTACTACTACATTCCCTATTCTGGTCCCCCGTGGACACCTCACCAGCTTACAGCTAAGCACCCGTCACCACTCCATAGTACGGAGTATTATACCCAGACAGCTGCTGGCGTATCCTCACTTTCTCTCCATACAATAATATCTCGGTCATACCTTCTACTGCTGTGACTTGAGATTATTCTCTCGCTTAACCCATCCATCCCACGCTGCTTGTACAACCCAGCAGCCTTTCGACCTGCGAGGACCTTGTATATCATTACATCATCGGGATAATCCTCCAGCGTACACCGAGGTCCAGGTAAGCTTTTGTCTGTTTGCTTTTGTTTTCTCTTCCCTGTCTCCGTCTCCCCGATGAAGGATCTTCATGAGCGATTCGCCTTCTCTAAAGACCCAAGGATTACATCACATGGCATTCACGATGGAGCTCTTCTCCCCATTCTGGTTCTGCCCTGGGCTACTCCATCATCGGGGATTCTCGGGGCGTCTCTTCGGATAGAAGGTAGCTAACAAGGGTATCCTATTTCTAGATTTATACAGCTTTGTCCGGCCAGCTGAGCTCATTTTCCAATTGTACCTCGGCAGCATCATATACCTATATTAGTACCTTTCCATAAGACTCTCCAGCTCACCTGGGTCGCCGTCACAGTCCCACGACAACAACAATATCTAGCAATGGCCTCACCAATCTCTTCACATCCTCCGTCCCGTCCTACCCTCGTGACACCCTCGACCTTCACCCAGGACATCTCCCGCGCGATCCTCGCGTCCGCCGACGGCCCCAAATCCATCCATCTCGACTCGCATCCTCACGGGGCGCTGGAATATCCCCCACCTCCTCCCCCGTCCCCCGTCGAGTCAAGAACAACACATTGTCTCTGGGGGAGAGAGGGGAAACGAGTTTGACCGTCCGTCACTACCAGCTGTTGCTTTGTCTGCGACCGAGTACCATATGTCTTGCATTGCGAGTTTGATGCTTCTTGCTAGGGTGCTTTGCATTAGGTTGTTCCATTCTTTGTTTTCCCTATTTGTTTTCAGCGAGCCTCATCTCTTTCTGGGTTGTTCTGTTAGAGTACGTTGGGAATTGGTTTGAATTTGTTTGAATTGGTTCGGTCTGGAAAAGCAGGTATTGACTGTCATCTTATTCATTGATTTGGTTTTGGTTTCGGATCTTCATGGCAGTGCGACTCGTTTACAATGTGATATAATATCGACTAGCTAGCGAGTCTCATAATCACATCTCATGGCTTCATTCCTTTCGTCTCAGAGGATGCATCCACGTTTGTGCTTGGTATATCAGCATAATGGGATGGGTTGCTGCAGGCACAGTTCTGCTGCACCAGACGATGGGATTCAGTTGAAACATGACACGTAGGCAGTTAGAGTGGACAAACATATGGCAAGTTGATCACATCGCGGCCGCTGCAAGTCACGGCTTTTGCCTGCTGATTCATCTTGAAGGGGGCTCTTGATCCATTCTGCAGTCTTCGACTCCCGGAACCTTCGACATCAAAATCCAGGGCCTCAATTAAAGAATTCAATAATAAAGAGGCAGATTTCTGTAGGTAAGTCCAGAAGACCCTCTGTTCAAAAGAAATTCCGGGAGATCGATAAGAATATGCTTTCATGTCCTTGTCTCTTCTGCAATTTGTGTCGAGCTCATCTCACCAGCCTGTCCCTTAGGACACAGCAACCACCATTTCCGTTCTAGGACGCTTTCCACCAGAGCCAGATGTTCCTTTCAGCGCATTCATTGGGAATATAAATCGGCAAGATGCGCGAAAGAGTGGATGGAGCTAGGAGGGTGTATGTTGGTGATGAGAAATGGATATGAGGTACTGTCTGTGCTCACAGCATCCTGGTCCAGCCAGAGGCTTGATGCTTTTTGTCATGCCTTGAGCAGTTTCCACAACAGCGCCCTTATTTGGTGTTTTCGAGTCTGGTTGAAGTTGTGTAATCAGAAAGCCCAGAGCTTCGCAGCAGTTGAGAATGCGGCGAGAGCAAGCCCATAGTATCATGTAGGTTCTGATTCGATCCGAGGCCCAGTTCGGTTATCTTCAACCATTGCGAACAGCATAGTACGGCCGAAGGAGTGCCTCCGTGGTTCATCTGAGTGTGTTATCGACCAGGTTCTTCATCCTCGGCCGGACACTCGACTGCCTCGAGTGACCACTTGGCAAATCGATTCTGATGCTAGCGAGCTGCATCATCGTGCTGTGCCAAATCAATCGTCCATAAAACTGCAATGGCGCTTGCTGCAATCGATCAAGTTGATCTCAGGTTACGTGAATAACAAACTACAAAGGCGAACTTGCAGGCACATCAACGGGGCTGGATCGGTTGGTCCGACATCCCCTGCGCCAATCTCTGTCCATTAATTTCGGCGTACAGCTCTTCCAACGCGGTCATCGCCGCGGTATCTCCTTGAATCGCAGCTTCGCTAAGCCGCTGGACCTCTGCAAGTTCCTCCTCCGTCCGAGCCCAACCTCGTAGTCGATCCTCCAAATTCTGGGTACGTTTCGTACTGAAGACAGTGCGCACAGTGTCAGTCTCGCCCTTTTGCCTCTTGATGTGCATCAGTCGGTCAAGAAACCGAACTTGATTCGACTGTGGTACCGTCTTGCGGGGCACGTTCGCCGTTTCGGACGTTTGTATCGCGGGCTCCTGAGTTGACCCTAAGCCGGAACTGGAGATCAGGTTCGCTTTGCGACCGAGAATTTTGACGCTGTTGGCGGCAATGAGGTCAAAATCTTTGCCTTCCCTCAACGGAGAGATCTGCGGCAATGTAGACTCTAGATCAGGTTCGTGACCCGTCTCTGGACGCGTGAACAGCAGCTCTGTCCCGATCTGGTCTGCCCATGAGCAGCTGAAGATTTGATTTTGGTATGAGACTAGTGGGTTGGGGGTGTGAAGGTCTAGGATTTGGACGCGCTCTGAAGGAACGTTGTCAGGCTCGGTGCTGTCAATGGCCGGTTCACGGTCATCCGTGGGAGTCAGGGTCGTTGGAACTGCAGCATTAGACGAAGCGGGGTCTCGGCGTCTGGGAGGGCGGATGGGGCCATGAAGGGAGGTGAGGTCGAGGTTGAGATAGAAGGTCTGATCGTGCGGGAAACAAATAAGCTCAAGCGAACGGCTCGAAAGAGAGAAGACAAAGGGACGAGCAATCAATCATACCTCAGTGTCCACCTCGTGGTATTCATATTCGTACTCGGAGTCATCCTCATCTGTGAACATGGCCGGGTCCAAGACCAATATCGGCTCCGAATGAGTCGGCATGATTTAGACCGGCAGAATCATTGGGCATGAACAGCTAGCTGGAAGGGACGACTAGCTTAGTTCAAAGTTCAGACGATAAACCCTGTTTGAACCAGGATTTAGATTGACAGTCACACACTAAATAGATAGACCGCTAGATAGATAGTGCACTGTGCTCAAAGCCCTTCTTTTTGGTCCTCGAGATGGGAAAGGAACAACGGAAGAAGGCGGCGGGCAGAAACTCCACTAGATCCGCTGGAAAACACCGTGTGGGACTGGGGCTGGGAACCAGGCGGTCGATGACTTGATATTTAACTTCTGTTAGACTGCCTTGGCCATGTTTGTCTTGAGAACTGTGAAGAAGGATTGATGACGATGTTTGATTCCACAGGGCTGACCCATGATACTAAGAGGTGGGACAACAAATAGGCAATCTCAACATATACAGAACCTTAGGAGTAGTACGGAGTATTATCGTAGTAGAGGTAGGTTAGAGACATTATCTTTCTTCCTCTCTACTAGACTACTGCTAGTCAGTCCATAGTACGTGTTGTACAGACACCGTCATCATGATCTTCGCTGTGGTTGTCGTCTGTCTGCAAAGGTTAACTTAATTCGTTCTTTTGGATCGTCCCTGGTGATCTCATCCGTTCTGGCTGCTTTCATTCTGCTCATTCCAATCCCCGGATTCATCCATCTTCTCTACCCCTCCATATCAGCCAACATCAATCAATAGTAACCACCAACAAAAGTAAGCAGCTTGTGTTTATCATCATTTCAACTGTTATTGTATTAATTGCTCCTATGTTTCCATCAATACCAAGCAATCAACAATTAATAATCCTCTGCCCTACGGAAGATCACCGATGGTGTTATCCACATCCGCCGTCTTCCGTTCAGAGGACAGAGACAAACCATGCACCTGCGTCCAGATCCATCTGTTGATTGATCATCTTCATGTTCCCTGTTCGGTTCATACTTATCCTGCTTGCCGATCCGATTTGCCCTTCTTGTTCTCCATTGTCCGCCTGCATCATCCGGGTCTGCGCGGAAGCAAGGAGCTGATTTGCACGCTCGCTATCCACTGTCCAGATGCATCCGTATTGAAGAATGATGATGTTTTTTTACACTCTTTTCCATCTTCCTCTGTCATCTACACCCATCTTGGCCCTCGCAATTATCTAATCCCCTTCCGTTATACCCGGTCCCTCCTTCTGACTGGATGGTCCTGACTGTTTCCTTTCCCTTTTTGTCCCTTCTAACTCTTTTTATTCCCATGTTTATTATTTTCTCTTACCCTGACTCGGTGGTTGCTCACGGGATCCGTCACTGAAGTCGGTAGTGGTACTAGTCATAGCTGTTCTCGACCACTGCTAACCTGGCAATGCCTTCTTATAGTGTCCTCCCCTCCATCTTCGGGCCTGGTTGCCCTACCTCTCTGGTTTCTTTTCTACACCCTCTTCGTCTTCTGCCCGGTAGCCACCTCTCATGACCCTCATTTTCCCTCATTTCCTTCCGAGGAGTCATCCTTGACCATCCCGATATCACTTGCGCCTGACCGTGCAACCCCAATTGGGACATCTTTAAGCATTACTACCATTACTACTACCACCGCGGTCACATCTACCAGTGCTGCCCAAAATCACCAGGTCGATCCCTCGTTGTTTGATCCTCCTTCTAGCTCAAACACATCCAGCGTCGGGGCTGTCTCCCTGGCTGTGGAGCAGATGATTGGCAAAGCGAAACGCACAATTGTCATTTTGTCCTCACTAATCGCCTATGTCTCCATCAATAGCTTACTACGTGCCTTGAATCCGTCGGCATTCATCTGGTACGATGAGGACAGGGATGAGCAGCGCTGGATCGCATCCTCCCGGTCGTGGTTTGACCGCAAAGCCTGTCGCTGGCTGAGTCTCTGCGGTACCGCTCATTTCCACACGGCTGGTCCGCGCTTCGGCCACCGGAGATACCCCGCGGAGTCCAATACTTCTGTCTCAGCGCCAGACGAGGCCGCTCCGTGGCGGAGCTACTGGTCCCGAGAAGAGGAGCACCCGGAGGATCAATGGGATGATGCAGAACGTGAGCTCAGAGAGATACCCGACTATGTTTTTGAATATGCTCCTCTCGTGCATCTATTCTCCAACGAGCAGTTCTGGCCATGTGATATCGCAGAGCACCTGTTCCATACCACACCGATGTTAAACTACACTCCGGCGCAGTCACGGTGGATTCATCCGACGTTGGAGGATCTGGACCAACTGAACCAATGGCAGGATGGTCGCTACGTCTTCTTGACCAGTAATGATGATGTTGAGGAACGACCCCCGTGGATGGAAGGAGAAAAGAATATCCCAGTCTCGCCAGATGAGCACTCGGAAGAATCGTGGTCTGACTGGGACGCTCGAGTGGACGGGGCCATTCCGGGAGATACACCGGAGGATCGCCTAAAATGGTATGACACGCACCACGAATCAGTGTCGGAAGATGAAGCAGCCAATCTACCATTGGAGGATCTCGGTTACTCCAAGCCAGAGGATCTTCTCCAAGACGAGAGGGTCAGGGACGAGCTGCGGAAACGATACGGTGGCGAACCGATAAGGATGCAAGAGACCGGAGGCCGGAGTGAGGCGCCTGCAGTGCTGCTCGTCGTGGATAAGGGCAACGGCATCGTCGATGCCTTTTGGTTCTTCTTTTACAGTTTCAATCTCGGAAATGTGGTTCTGAACGTGCGGTTCGGCAACCACATCGGCGACTGGGAGCATTGCCTCGTCCGTTTCTATAACGGCGAGCCTAAAGCTCTCTTCTTTAGTGCACACTCCGCCGGCGAGGCATATAGTTATGAAGCGGTGGAGAAAATCGGACAACGGGTAAGTTGCGACACCCAACACTCGGTGATTTTCATTGGGTTAGAGGCTAATCAACGTTTCCAATGTGTAGCCAGTCATATACTCCGCAGTGGGTACGCATGCCATGTATGCCACTCCTGGTATCCATTCGTATGTTCTACCTTGGGGTCTTCTTCATGACCAAACGGACCGAGGACCTCTTTGGGATCCGCTCTTGAACTCGCACATGTATACGTATGATCATGTGAATGACACATTGCGTGCCTCAACTGCCAGCCCATTGGCCCCTACGGAGTGGTTCTACTTTAACGGCCACTGGGGAGATAAGTTCTATCCTCTGGGAGATCGTCGACAGTATCGCTTCGCGGGCCAGTATCACTACGTCAACGGTCCCCTGGGCCCACGGTTCAAGCATCTGGACCGCCACAAGGTGTGTCAAGGACCCGACGAGGATCCTTGCGTGATTAAGGATTGGGTGGGTGAAAAGATGCGCCCCAAGCGGCTGTCGAATCCGCAGCCGCACGAGAATCCACTGTGATCGGTACTTCTCAAGTGAAGCGTCGCTGCCCCGGTGTTTGGTTGAAACATGTTCCAGGTGAACCTGGCGTATCGGTGCGGAATTCCTGCTTCAGTGTTTGTTTCTGTTGCATTTATCGTATATACCCCTCAAGTTTCTCTTGTTTGCTTGTCAAGGCCGGGAGCTGGAGCTAGACGGTTAGACGACAACGCTTATGACGACTGATGAGACCCAAGATTTCCTTTGATATTGATGTTGGAGTTTTCTGCAGCCAGCAGTCGAGTTATTGATATATGGAGTTGCAGCCGGAAGGCGGAGTTATTGATAGATATTGAGTTATTGTATCCTTATGCCACTTTGGGACTGATGCTACGTTTATAAAGGGATAGACTCAGAAGACCTGATGTGAACTAAGTCAAATATCCGAAATATAAAGATTTGACTCTACATATTCCTAGAATATCTCGCGCTTATGATTGGCACTGACTCGAAATGAATTCTCATTTCGCTCAATTGATAGGAAACCCTACAGAAAGTCAAGGAAAACAATCAAACGCTTGCGTGCCAACGTCGAGCCGTCAAGTTCAACAAGAAAACGATGGACCCAACTCGCCAATATGGGCAAAGAGATATTGGAGAACGAAAGCGAACTCATCTAGACTCGGATCAGATTCGGATCTCGATTAATCCCTCCAACACAGAGAAGAGCGCAGGGTAAGCAATTGAAAGTTGAATGGCCTGAAAAGACGAATGAATGGAATGAATGAATCCCTTGAGACGAAATACATCACGGCTATCCGCCTGTGTGTCCCATTACACGCACGTAAACGCCGAGTAAGAGATCGATAATCGATGAAGAAGAAATAGAAGAAAGATAGTTGAAGTGATCAGCAAGGGAATAATACCCTGTGGTAAAACGATTAATGCAATGAAGACTGAAGACCCCCCCAAAACCAACAATTACCCCGGGAGAACCCTTGCCAGCAATGGAACGCCGTGCGCGAAAATCATGTAAAACAACCGAAAGAGCAAAAGATGACAAGATGACCTTGAAATCGGACGCTTAAAACGCCGCCTGATGTTCCCCAAATGCCAAACCACACATGTAAATCCCGCCTTCTCGGCTCTCACTCTCGACCTTGCCGATTTCCAGGCTTGGGATGCGTATTAAAAAAAGAAGAACGAAAGAAAAACAAAGGAAAATGAAGTCATAACCGTCATGGATAGCAACGTTTCAATATGGGCCAAAAACTAGCTCGACCCAGCTCACACTCGCGTAGTTCGCTTGCGCAAGCCAAACTCCTGCTCCTGCAATTCGCGAATCAAGCGTAAACTCTCCGCGTCAGGTTCATTGTCGGCAGTCGTCGTGCGTTCACGTTTCGCGCTCTTTTGCCCTGGAGACGTTGAAGTCGTACTGATACGGTCAAACTTCTTCTCTATGGCAGGAGAGAATCCTTTCTTCGCATGAGACGACGAGGGGCGTGATGAAGCTTTCTTCGAGCTTGCCTGCGCTCCAGGCGTAATTTTACGAGCTGTGGTCGTTGACCCACTGAAGGATGCCCGTCTTGCCGACGGTGTGTGCGTCGTCGTCTTCACGGCTTTGGCTGGCTGGCTTTCCGGCACATACCTGTCGACGTGACGTGGTTGACGGGAGGAATGCCGCGAACTAGAGGTTGGCGTGTAATAAACAATATGGTTGTCTCTCTCCCCATCCTGCTCGGGAGGCACATCCGTCTCGTCTGCTAGAGAAGTTGGCGGCGAGACAAGTGAAGCGGTTGGCTTCGATACGGCTGCCGCATCGACGTCCATAACGACCGTGTCTGACTGAAACGCCGGCGGGGATGCGTACGAAGTTTGCCCCACGTGAGACTTTCTCTCGGCAGAAGCCAAATTTGTCTGAGCTATGCCGTTGTGGGCGTGTGAGGCGCCAAAATATGAGGCTTCCAAATCAACCGGCCTCATATGAGACATGTCCCCTTCAGCTCTGTAGAGACTCGCCGGCCTCGCAATAGGAGAGGTGCTTTCCTGCTTCGGTCTCTTGTTCAAGGCAAAAGCAGCGTCTTCCTCCTGAGGGCGCGGCCTCTTGGCAGAGGCTGCAGCCCTGGGCTTCGATCGTTCTTGAGCTTTGATAGGGTCGATTCTACCATATTCATCATGAATGCACCGACGCTATAGAACAGTCAGTTATGCACGTGCACAGGGAGAGAACAATAAGAACGAACCTTGCTCTTTCGGCAGTCATCACAGGCCTTGCTGCGCCCTTTCTTTCCCGTGCTGAGACCATCCGGGCTGGCATCATTGACTTTGCTGGCGACTGCATTCGGTGTGCTCAAGATGGCAGTGCTGTAATTTCCAGAAGCTTCGAGCCGATCTAGACCATACCCATTCGCGGCGTCCTGCAAGCCAGCTTCAGACGCGATGGCCGCCAACGAATTCAACGCGGATGCGGCATCGTGTGCCAATGACGATTGGACTCCCGCAGGGAAAGCTCCAAACGTCGTTTGCTTTGCTGACATTGTGTCGTTGTGCTCATCCTTATGCCGACATCGGATTCTTCGCTTACGACATGCATCACAGGCAACACGCTTAGGCCCCAATCCAGAGCTTCGAGGTGTAGATCGAGGTTTCTGAACCAGTTCTTCCTTCAGTTCATTCAACTCGGTGCCTGGAAGCGTCGGAACAATGGCAGGCTGAGGAATCTCAATGGTGGAAGGCGCAGAAGTGCTTTCTTCGCTTGAAAGACCATTGGTCAAATCTGGAGGCTGTTCTAGTGGCCGTTGTACAGCTTGCCGTTCTGCATACGTGCGCTGTCCCTCCGCATTTCGCTCTGATCGACGGCTAGGTCGCCCTGCGGGCTTCTTCTCCGTGAGGCTGAGTTTAGGGTTGCTTTCCACCACACCATGCCGTGACCATTGCGGAGCCTTCTCATTTCCACGCTTCCACGCAACCCAGATTCCAAACTTTCTCACTGTGTCAACTGGATCTCCGTGGAACTTCGGTATAGATCGCTTGACGGCGTTCCTGGCGTCCATCGTCACTCCCTCAACAATGTAACCACTGGCAATTAATGCTGTCCGAAGTAGGTACTTGGCAAGATCTGGAAGTCCCTCCAGTTCTGCCTGGGAGTAAAATCGAGAATTGTGATATGGATGGCCGGCAGGCGCCTTGTTTTCCCGCTCACCGAATTCGTAGTAGATAGGGTAGGCTCTGTGAAATCGATAGTTTTCATCACCCGCGAAAGCGTCGAGTACACTTTGAGGGATAGGATCATCCTCCAGGTATTTCAACGCGGTGTACCATTGGATCTTCTGAAAGAACGGATACCGAAACTTCCTAGGAACCTTGGTATCTTTTTCGATTTTGGCGACCTTGATCTGCATTCCATAGTTGAGTCGCGTCAAGAAATTACCGCCAATGACCAGGCTGTTCGTGGGAGTCCACACGGCGTGAATCCAGCCAGATGGAATCAACATAGTGTCGCCTTCGGACAAATCGACGCGGTAACACTCCTTGGTCTGGTCGCCAAGGAACGTGGAGTCTTGTGCGGGGGAGTTGCACCAGTCTTCGTATTTCTTCAGATGCTTGTCCTTAGGCGGGATGAAGAAAAATGTCTTTTTGCCCTTGAGAATGTGATAGTAGACCGAAGAGCCGCCGAAATCGATGTGAAAATCGGTGTAGCAGTCTGCGACAGACATCAGGCAGTAAAACTGAACTTTCGGATACTCGCCGATCGCCTTGAGCTCTTCAGGCCATACGGCATCTTGCAAGTCGAGATCGCGCACAATTTTGGGTCGGCGTATCAGTCTCCCCAATCTACTTTGTGAAACCTCCAAACTGATGACGTTGCGAACGACCTTGGAGCCGGTACTCTCATAGTAGTCAGCCCATTTCTGCATATTCCACCTTTTGTCCTCGCCCTGCTGGGATTTGACGTCAATGACTTCGACTCTCTCTTCAGGGCCGTAAAGCTCCGCCACCGTTCGGACAGTGAGACCCTGAGGAACAACCATGTCCAGCTGATCTTGCCCGCAGTCGACGACGGTCTCGAAATCCTTGCCCTCCTCAGGGACGTGCTCCAACAGCTCATCGAACATCTCTTGGCTGATAGCCTCCTGGACGAGGGCGTCGAATCCGGGGTCGACAATGGGAATCGAATCACGGGTGTTCAGATGTGCTGGAATAACGATTGGCTCTGTCATGCCGCTACCGCGCTCGAAGTATTCGGCAGTGACCAGCTCCGGTCTCATCCGAGGGAAGTTTTCAGGGAGGAAGCGAATCTTGCCTTCCTTAATGGGTTCAATATAATGATGCTCCAAAGAATCGCTGGCGGCCTTGACAAGGCCCTGGTTGAGACCAGCATAGTCAATGGCAGTGCGGGCTCGAGAAGATTTTCGAACAAACGTTGTCTGTCCGTGAATCGGTCGACACCGGCGACAGATGAACTTGTCGACTGTCCGAATCTCGCGATCATTCTTGAATCCGGCACAAACGATATGAAACCATTGTTTGCAGCCGTCACAACTGATCCATGTGACATCTCCCTGTTCTTCTGAATCCACAGGTATTCGGACTAGATTGCAGGCCGCGCAGTTCGCCTGATTGTTCTCCTCGGATTCTGTATCGTCATCTCCCCTGGAAGGCACATCCATTGATACGCGGTCAGCACCGTTCTCTAACCCAGTGAAGACTGAACTCTTGTATCGCGCCTCAGTCCCGGGCAATCTCTGGGGAGATCCCGGGAGCACTCTCGTATTGCCTTCTTCCTCTTGCCAAACAATTGGCGGAAGAGTACTAGAGCTTGTGTTGGGCCGTACTCCCTGAATGACTGGTCGAGAAATGAAGGCCGAACCGTCCGACTGAGATCTCATTCGAGATGATGGAAATGCAGTGTTTGTGGAAGCGAAATAAGTAGATTTCTCGTCCTCCGGCTGAGTATATGTACTTCCGAAGCCAGCCCGAAAGTGGCTCTTCGGTTCGTCGCCGTAATGAGGTTGATACGACTCATCGATGCTCACGCGTTTCGAGGGATAGAAAGCGGCAGGGTGGAAGTTGCTGGGTCTCGCAAAATTTAGAAGAAGCTCAGCATCGGTTTTCATGCTGTCGAAGGTGGAGGAAGGGTTTGCATCCGGCGCGACGGTTGTCTGAGGGTGATGAAAGGAAGATGGACTTTTCTCCGACCGCGGTCGCTTGGCTGGACGTTCTGTAGATTCAATGGATTCGGAAGGGAAGAGTGGCATGGCAGGCGCTGGGTCTTGAGAAGGTGGTCGGTACGAAAGAGGCGCAAATGTAGGACTGGTCGCTAAGGCGATTGTCGCGAGAGTGTCGATGGTGGAACTGGACCGGCCATGGCTGGCTCGGCCATGAGATCCCCGATCCGTGCTCGAATAGACATCATTGTTCAATGTGATGCGATCGCGATCAGAGCTCGCAGCTTGTGAGACTCCGCGTTCAATCCACGAGGCACGAAAGTCGGTGCTTGTGAAAGGCGAGATAGGCTCCACGGCGCGTCGCGGAGGAGACGGAGTGCGGTATCGCGGCGGTCGAGGCCCGGAGTGGTTCAAGAAGGACGTGGCACCTATCATGATGAAGCCTGGGAGTAGTAGAGAGTAGGTAAAAGGAAAGAAAAGGGCCGGAGAAGATTATGATGTGCCTGCGGAAGGCGAGTTCAAAGCGGGGGTGATAAACCACGCGGTCTACAGAAAGGCCACCGCAGGCAAAAAGAGAGTCATTCCTGGCAGACGATGAAAGCGCACAGTCAGAAATCAATAAAGCAGTACAAATTAGGATGGAAAATCGAGTCTTGAATGGATGAGACGTTGAGGGAACAAGGTCGCACGCCGGAGCGCTGGGAAGTTGAGGGGGAGGGAAGTTGACTCTCTCTCTGCCGACTACTAGTTCGAGGGCGGGAGAGTACTGCAGCACCGAGTGTGAGACGCACCGCCGCGGCAGGCGGGCAAAGCTGTGAGAAATTGTCACCACAGGGACAGTACAAGACCTCGAGGAATGAACGATGATTATGGCTGGAAATGCTTGAAGAAAGCGCGGTCAATTACCCATCAAGCGACGATTGATGGTGTTGGTAGGGAGTTGAGTCGAGGGAGAGGGAGGCGACTGAGAAGGCCGACCAGAGCCCACCAGCAGTACATTTACATTCTACATAGAAGGACACAGGCAATCTACATAAGGGTACAGTAATTATCTCAGGGATTGCTACCTCCATCTAAGTACTAGTACCACTGCTATTTGAGCCTTCTCATGTATTCCAGACCTACTATCAGTATCGAGGTATCTTTCGTTTGCGGCCAGGCATACCGGGGTGTGCTAGCGGCCCATTGGCGATCGGCAATTCGAGCATTGGTTTGGCACCTGCATGAATATGACTGACTATGTCTTTGATAAGTGTAGCTTCTAATAGATGAAGTCCAACATGATTCTAGACTTGAGCGAGATCCCCAATGAATAATGATAACAATAACGGGGATTCGCCAGCGGCATCGGTCGAGAGAGGAGCCAACACAGTGAGGCTTGTCTGCGGCTCTAAGCCCGATCGGGAAAGGGATCCCCCCTTCCGAACCTCGTGCTCACTTTCATCTTGCGCTCCTCCGCCCATACGGATATCTACTCCTTCTTCCTCTTCTCTTTCTGCTACTCTGATTGATCCCATCCTCTTTGGGTGTCTCTCTTGATTCTACATATTCCTGCCTATCGATTTTTTTGGACTTCCCTTGTCCCCCCAAGAATGAGCCGGAAGCTCGCCCCCGAAGCCAATCGGTGAGTCTCCTCGCCCGAATCTGCCCCTCCGCCAGAGTGTCTTACTGCTCTTGGCCTGCCATCACGCGATAGTCACTTTATCAACTATCTGCGGACGCTTTGCCCATAAATAATCATATATGCTAACAAAAGGTTATCCAGGATTCTCTTCGTCAAGAACCTCAAGTATGTTTCACTGCCCTGCTCCAGGATCGACGGTTCTACCACTGTCACGTCTTCTGCATATATGCGAATTACCTATAGTGCCGCTTGTGACCAGGGACTGATGAGATGATTTGTACAGCTACAACGTGACTGCTGAGCAGCTATTTGACCTCTTCGGCAAATTTGGACCCATCCGGTAAGCCGCTCTCTTAAGACGAACATGCACTCAATATATAAGCTCACACTATCTCAGTCAAATTCGTCAAGGAATTGCGAACAACTCGAAGGGTACCGCTTTTGTCGTATACGAGGACGTTCACGACGCCAAACAGGCATGCGATAAGCTCAATGGATTCAACTTTCAGAACAGATACCTCGTCGGTATGTGCCACCCAGTGACAACAGGCAGTTGCTTGTTGAAAGGAGAATATTTTGCTGATTACTGGTTCCAGTGTTGTACCACCAGCCGGAGAAAATGCTTAGGTCGAAAGAGGACCTGGCGGAAAGGCAAGAGAATTTGGAGCGTCTCAAACAGCAGCATGGGATAGAATGAGGCGCTATTTTCTTTTTGTCGATTTCTCTGAGTACCCTTTGCAGGCATCGAGCTGCATCTTGTCTATCATGGGTTGGTTGTGGGGTTTCCGGCGTTTGACTCCTATGGTTTTCATGACTCTTAATTACGGGTATGAGGGTTCCTGCGGGTATAATGAGTCTCCCTGGCCATCGTCCAGGGAATGATACAGAGTTAGTCTCGTCTGGGCTGGGATCTGTTTTGTTGTGCCGGCCAGTTGCTATTAACAATATTATTATCCTTTCCGTTGCTGCTACACGGGCAGCTTGTGGACATTTGACCTCCATCGTCTTAGGGCATATGGATAAGAAGCCAGTAGTTTTAAAAAAGTCTGCACCCGCATCGCGTGATCATGGTGTTCCGAGAAGTTGCGACGGCTCTCAGTTGGGGTCGCGCATGAGCTCAAGATCACGACATTACGTTCGAAGTCTATAGCATAGAGAGGAGGGTACGGTAGATGTGTTCTCTGTACGGCCACCCTGGATCCAATATGACTGATTGGGGTAACGTTCTTCCATTATGCAAGATGGTCTCGTGATCGAGGGCAGAATTCAGGTTAGTTTCTTTGAATACTCTTCAAACAGAACAACAATATACCTGGACGGAAACGATATGTGTTGTAACAAAAGTGACAGAGATTTTTCGTAGACCTAGACACCTGAGTACTGTACTGGCATGAGGTCATTGCCTCATTGCCTTACAATTAAGGTATGAAACGATCTCTGACCATCGGGTGCAGGGCAGCCAAAAAGGACTAGCGCCGGGGACACCTGCGGCCCCACCAACCATTTTCTCTTCAAGATTTTCTTTGCAGGACTCTTATCGGAAAGTCCCTCTCTCAAGCTTCTCTTTCCGCCTGTTCTTTAGATACCCTGCAATACGGCAGTGATCCTTTGAGTGAGCCATTTCATCTTATTTCGAAAAGCCAACTCTCACTTCAAAAATATGTCTGGTGAAACTTCTGCCGGTAAGCGAAATTTAACCTTCGTCTTGCGACCGTCTGCTAATGAACCTATTCGTGCAGCCTGGCCCATTGCCGACGAGGCCCTCACCCAGAACCTCCTGGATTTGGTGCAGCAGGCTTCTCACTACCGTCAGCTGAAGAAGGGTGCGAACGAGGGTATGTCTTTCTGATTATTTCTTTGTATCTTGTTCTTGACTGACATTCTTCTTCAGCTACCAAGACTCTCAATCGCGGTACCGCCGAAATTGTCATCCTCGCTGCTGACACCTCCCCTCTGGCTATCCTGCTTCACATTCCTCTTCTTTGCGAAGATAAGAACGTATGGTCTCTTCCGATAGACTTCTTCTCTGTTCGAATACTGACTATCAATCAGGTTCCCTACGTGTACGTTCCTAGCAAGCTCGCTCTGGGCCGTGCGACTGGTGTCTCTCGTCCCGTCATTGCGGCCAGCATCACCACCAACGAAGCCAGTGACCTGATGGGCCAGATCAGAACCATCAAGGACAAGGTCGAGAGACTGATGATCTAAACGTGGTTTCGATCTGTGGATGAGTTAGGCAATTCCAGACTTTTGCTTTTACAGTCTGAGCTGCTCGACATGGCCCAGACTGTAGAGTGCATGAGTCCTCGAGTCAGATTACGAGACTATCTCCACATCGAACTCGCGATACACATGTTCAGGAAGCTTGTCAAGAGTTTGATATTGTTGCCTGTACTTCTTGTCATGTCTTTGGAGGATAATCGCTATATCTAGCTTGTCACATTGAGTGTCACAAATGAAGTGAGTTGTTTGACCATTCATCCTTCTTTTGGAGAACTGCAGCGTAGAGAAATATATGAACGAAAATAATCATTAGACATATTTCGACAGTAAGAAGTAGAAGCGATGGTGAAATCGTTAGTCCATGCTAAATCTATGGATCTTGGCACTTCAGCATAAGCGGCGTGACTTAACTGGGCTAGTGAACTATCGATCGTCACCTGGCGGAGTCATGTCTCATTGTGGCACTGACGACTTGTCGCATTTCAAGACAACCCACCTGGACTGGTTCCGACTCCTTGCTGGTAAAGGACAACCATTCAAGATCTCTTTTCTTACCTTTCTTGTATTTCCGCCAATCTTGATCTCTCAAACTCGTCTTGCGCATTGTGGCTGGTCCAGCAGTACACTCTATCCCGATCATCATCACTGATGCCTGCTATACGAGCCGCCCTAGTATTATAGGGAGCTCTCAAAAGAGCCCTAGCTTATTGCCTCGATCTGCCTTATTGTCTTTTTGGAGACTGTGGACGTCGAAGGTGGAGATAGAGCAGCAATGTCTCTCCCGTCTATGACTTCACTGGCAGCTGTGGCTACAGCCATCGCAGTAATCAGCAGTGGCCCCCCAACATCATCACCCACACCTTCCATACTGGCGGGTCCGCACCATGATCCGGATGGAGAAGAAAATGGAAAATGCAGACTGCTGGGTCCCTTTTCGATTCTCGTCCAAGCGGCGCTCGGAGCACTGGCGCTGTTGTCCTTGGTATACAAGCGCTGGAGGGAGAGACCCCAGCGGCCTGTGAAGGTGTGGGCATTTGACGTATCGAAACAAGTCTTTGGGTCGGCAATGTTACATCTCGCGAATTTACTCATGTCCATGTTCTCTGCCGGCCAGTTCGAGATCACGAGCAAATACAGACCGAACCCGTGCTCGTTCTATCTATTGAATCTGGGGATTGACGTGAGTCCTTTCCGCACACTGTGAAGTTACTGTGATGTAGGAGCTGACAATTGACCTCCGAATCAGACTACGCTCGGAATCCCCATTCTCATCTTCATTCTTCACATCCTAAACCGCTTGGCGGCATATACACCCCTTGCCAATCCCCCGGAATCGATTGAGTCTGGAAACTATGGCGCTCCGCCGCGCGCCACCTGGTGGTTCAAGCAAGCTATGATATACTTCTTTGGGCTATTGGGAATGAAGATCTGCGTCTTCTTTCTCATTCAACTACTGCCCTTCATTGTCAAGATAGGTGACTGGGCGCTGCGCTGGACAGAAGGAAACACAGCTCTGCAGCTCGTCTTCGTCATGTTCCTTTTCCCAGTTATCATGAACGCGATTCAGTATTACATCATCGATACTTTCATCAAGAAACCGCTATCTCGAAGTCAGGAGTTGCTCGAGGAAGAAGATGAGGTGGAAGACGCTTTGCTGGATGACGGTCGAGCACCGCGCAATGCATTGCTGACTGACGTTCAAGATGAGGATACATTTGGGTCGGATGAAGGTGTCATAGGAAAGGATCTGGGCAAAACCCTGGTACCGCCCCAACGGCCGAGCAGATTCGATCATACCGAGTACGATCCGGCAGTTGATGGGGAGTATTTCTCCCGCGTATCATCGGCGTCTGCCAGTTCCAGCAGCAGTCTTGGAGAACATGCTGCAATGTCGTCTTCGACAAAACTTACACTTCAGAACAAGGGATCATGACACCTTCCTTCTTATGCTTATGCGTCGGCGTTGGGTGATTCATATGGATACTTTTGTGCCGATGTCGCGGCTAGTCTTGCTCTTATACACTTCCAGCAATTTGTTTATAGCGATCCAAAGACATGTATATGCTTTAGTCCATTCCAACAAGATATCACGACTCATGGTACATCGAGGCCAAGGGTAATACTTTAGGCGTATGGTAGATTATGCAGGATTGGCGTGCCATCCTCTTTCACGACAAAGGCTATTCTTGACAATTATCCACGACATATTGGAATATGCTAGTCACTTTCAAATCTTTCAACTCTTGACCGTCACTAATAGTTGCGTTGTCGATTGAACCATAATATGCCTAAGGCATCAACACCCACCGCCAATATCACCGCCTTTTTCTGCCGCTGAAGTGAAAAGAAAATTATTGTCAGTTCTTTTGGCGGGCCGCAGACGATATTCATTCGATCTAGACAATACTCTCACATTGCTATTTCTATATATGGTGCCTTTATAATTGTATTAATTCGAACGGCCTCCTTACTATCGTCTGAGAATCTTCTCATCAAACGACGGCAAGATGCCCAAAACCACCATCACCGTCAAGGAAAAGACCCGCCAAAAGATAACGGCAAACTCGCGCTCTCCATTCGAGAATGGAGCTTTTTCCAAGCCTGTTGACGAGAGCAGCAATTCTGACGTGGAAATGGACATAGATGGCGTTGACACCGAGAAAGTGCGCGAGAAGGATGAGACGGAGAAGAAGCTGGAGAGGATGCTCTTTGGTGATGACGAGGGTTTCATTGGCGCATTGAAGAGCCAGGATCACGATATGATGGCGTTAATGGCGAATAGCGAGGAGGAGGATGCTAGTGAAGAGGATAAGGGTGATGATTTTGACGACCGGGATTTGGCAGATGTTGCCGATGCAGATGTTTGTTCATACTCACCCTGGTGAGAGTGCGTGTGTGCTAATAGATTTACCTATAGCTCTTCTTCCTCGATTCTGGGACTGCGCCAGTTGGTACTGAGCTTGCAGAGACTTCCGCGGCGGGGTCCGACTCTGAGGAAGATTCAGAAGCGGAGGAGACGCGCGCGGTGTGGCACGACAGCGACGATGAGCGCTTAACGATTTCGCTGGCTAGTCATCAGAGGTTGAGGAAGTTGCGCGTCACCGAGGCGGAAGATCTCATCAACGGCAAGGAGTATGTCAAGCGACTGCGCAGGCAGTTCGAGCAGTTGCACCCCGTACCGGACTGGGCCAACCCGGAATTGAACAAGAAACGGACCGACTCGGACTCTGATCGTGACAGCGACATGGATACGGACGACGAGAACGAGCGGCTGTCTACGCAACCGTTGGCCAAGTTGCTGCAGGGTGCTACTGATCTGACAAGGCTTGATGAAGGCGCAGGCCCAGGAGGCAAGAGAAAATTGCGACAGGAGGTGATAGATATTCACAGGCTTAAGGATGTTGGCAAGGATCAGCCGGTAAGTTTGTGTCGCGGAACGTTACATGGTTTTAGTGCTAATGTTTCGGCCTGCCAGTCTTCCATCGACTCGCTTATGTTCCACCCTCACTATCCTCTACTTCTGTCGTCCGGACCTGCAGCAACGCTCTTCATCCATCACATCTCACCCTCAGCGGAGGCCCCGAATCCTCTTCTCACGTCACTTCACATCCGCCGTACGCCCATCCACACCTCAGCTTTCGCACCGCCTACCGGTAACAAGATCTTTGCCTCTGGACGTCGACGATACTTCCACATTTGGGATCTCGATACTGGCAAGGTCGAGAAAGTCAATGGCACTGCGGATCGTAAAGAGGAACAGAAATCCATGGAGCGGTTCAAGCTCTCACCCTGTGGGCGGTATGTCGGATTGGTCGGCTCCTCTCGCAAAGGAGGCGGCATCATCAACGTTCTGCACTCGGACACGGCGCAGTGGATTGCGCAGGTTCGCGTGGACGGCCGTGGCGGTGTCGCCGATTTCGCCTGGTGGAGTGACGGAGAAGGTATGACCGTCGCGAGCAAGAATGGCGAGGTGTCTGAATGGGACGGACGCCTGAACCGGGTTGTGGCTCGTTGGATGGACGCCGGTGCCGTTGGCACAACGACTCTCAGCCTTGGTGGGCGCTCTGGACGGACACAGTTGGGTGGAGACCGTTGGGTCGCCATTGGAAGTTCTAGCGGTGTAGTCAACGTCTACGACCGTCGCGAATGGGCCGCCGCATACGCTGCCTCTACCTCTGCCTCTTCGGAAACATCGACGTCGACGTCCCCGATCCCCCGTAACCCGGTGCCCGTACGCGCCTTGGACCAACTCACCACACCCATCAGCCATCTGGTCTTTGCACCAGACGGGCAGTTCCTCGTCATGGCTAGTCGGTGGAAGCGGGACGCATTGAGACTCGGTACGCCTCTATTTCTATCACCCCTCAGGATTTTCACTGACTGACTGACACTCTACAGTCCACCTTCCCTCTTGTACAGTATACCGCAACTGGCCCACGTCCAACACGCCTTTTGGCCGTATCTCGTCAGTAGCTGTCTCCCCTGGCTCGGATCAACTGGCAGTCGCCAACGAGCAGGGGCGTATTCGCCTCTGGGAGATTCGCGGGTAGACGGTGATTCAGGACAAGAGCTCGGCGTTTGGAGGAGGGAAAAGTTGTTCTTGTACCATTACGTTACAAATTAGGTATTGCGCATCATATAGATCTAGCATACATCAAACGATAAAGATCATCCATGCACATATCGCACAGCTATCGGCCAATCATAGATTTTGGCTCATCAGTTAAGCAAACATTCAAAGCATTCTCCATTGTCACTGCGGAACTCGAAACTCATCACTGTCCAGTCATTAACGAACTCAGCGATCCCATGACGCCCTGCGCATAGTTAGCCCCCACTCCCACCTAAAGAGTCTCACCCTGAGATAAATAAGAATGTACGACTTACATCAAGACCGAGCTTCAAGCGAAACAAAACATCAGCATCGCTAATACCACACACATAACAAACCCAAGGTAGGATAGGATAAACTCACCGAGCCCATAAGCTACCGCAGCACAACCATCATCAGCAAATATGGTAACCAGACCACAAACCTCATGTTTTTAACTTACCCCAGAAATGATATGAACCTTGCACCCAAGTTTAGCATCCAAACCTCACATCAAATCAAGCGCACGCAACAGGGGAGACCAAGAGTAGACCTACTTTCTTCCCATCTCCATCCTCCGCACTCTTGCTCGCTGGGGCCGAGCTCGAGCTCGGGGTCGCAGCCGGCGTGACCGTGACGAGGACCTTGTGAGTGGAATGGATCTGGACGTGGGCGGACTCAGCGGACTCAGAGGGTGGGAGGAGTTTGCTGGTAGGAGTCTGCACGAGGGTTGTGTCTGGTGGGAGGAGTTTCGTGGTGGGGGTTGGCACGAGGATGGGGTCTGTTTCGGCGCTCAAGCTGTCTCTTGAGACGTTTTGGTAGGGGATGGCTAGGGCGGTCATGGCCATGGCCGTGGTGAGGATCGTAATGACGGTCTTCATCTCGGCTGTGATTTGGGAGAGTAAGTAGCCGGTTGTGTGGTTAGTTATGATGGGAGCTGAGGGAGAGGGACGGGGGAAAGAGAGCAGGACTCACTTTGGGAATTCGACAGGAACAGACAGCTTAGTTAGATGATGATAAAAGCTGTCTTCGTAAGCTTGATCTCAGTAAGAAATAAAAGAGGTCCACGTGTTGTGTAGAGAAATATGGGCCTGTTGTAGGTACGCACGATACCCAAGGTTCCAGGCATCACAACAAAACATCTGTAGTTTTGTGGATCACCATCTGCCAGGGCAACGTGCCTGCCATAGACCATATGAGTCTGGCATTTTAGAACGGGATGTCACCGCGCTCCTTGCGGGAAGCGCATTCGCCAGGTCAATCGGGTATCAGGTTGACTTTCGAAAGGCTGATATTTCTTACTGAGATCCCGTCAATCAAATGCCGTAGATGGTGACGAAGAATTTGTCCCAGTTTTGTCCAACTCGTCTGTTATCCATCAGTCGGTTTGGGGTGTTCGAACATTCCTGTCCCGCCTTCGGAATGCTGGGTTCCTAGGGCGAATCTTTATGAACGCTGCGAGCCCAATTAACTCTCGATAGCTCACCTTGTCTCTGCTTGGCATCTTGATCCCTTGATGAGGACTCAGATTCTACTTCATATCACTTGTCCGCTGCGGCAAAATTCTCGAATCATTGATTGCGCAGATGATGTTGGTAATCAGAAGAGGCAAACAATGAGCGAGGCTGTTCCCTGGCAAGTCGTCAGTCGGCTGCCGGTATAACTAGAAACGTTAGGCTTCCAGCGCATTTGCTGGGATTGTGTTGGAGCGTAGTAACATCATTCATTGAGCCTGTATGTTGCTTGTATGTACAGACACTTGTATCCCAGTCGGGTCGTTCTATGGGGTCTGTAAGTCAAGACCATGCGATCCTCCATGACACCGACGGATTTATCGTCTTGTATAGCGTTCATGGATATTTTCGTCAAACCAGAGCCGCTTCCACTTGCCATACCAAAACATCGTATCCAAAAGAAACTCGTCAACAGCCAAGAAGGAAAGAGTCCTTCCAGATATCATTTAAAGCAGTTTCAGCATCTCGTCCTTGTTCCGGATACCAGCCAGGTTGCCGGCCTTGACACGCTTGAGGGTCAAGGCGGCGATCAGCGCGGCACCGACACCGGAACCATCCTCGGCCGCCATAATGGTGACCTTGTCCTTCTCGTTAGGGGCCCAGTCCAGGATCTCCCGCAGAGCCTGGGCACCACGAGCCTTGAAGTGAGGGTACTTAGTGAAGACGGAGCCGTCGGCACCAACGTGGCAGCTCTCGATGTTCTTCTTTTTGCAAATAGCGGCAACACCGCAGGACGACAGACGAGCAGCACGCGTACCGATCAATTCGGCCAGACGACGAACCATCTCAAGCTCGGCCAAAGTTGGCTTGATGTTCAATTCGCGCTCGAACAGCTCCTGTGTCTCCTGCAAGTTCTCGTATGGGTCCTCTTCTATGGCAGCCAGGAAGGAAGCGTCCAGCAGATACGGCTTCCGCAGCTTGCTGGTGTCCTGACCCCGGAAGATCAGTCCTGGTCTGCTGTCCAGGAGATCAATCAGGGCCAGACGGAAGATCTCTCCCAGGTAGAGACCGGCTGTCATCTTCTCGAAGGCCTGCTGACCGGGGCGGGGAGAGTCACGGTCGATGATGTGATCGTACTTTGTGAGGGGAAGAACAACGTGGTCATTGTCGAAAGCGCCGTACTCGCAATTGATGGCCACCGGCATGTCTGGGGGCAGGTTCATGTGAGCCAGCTTAGGAACAGAGCCAACATTCTCCATATAGGCCGCATTGACACCTGTACCAAAAATACACCCAATCCTCATCTCGGGATCAGTGTAGGCCGAGGCGATGAGTGTTCCAGTGGTATCGTTGATCAGAGCAGCGACCTTGATAGGAAGTCCCTGTAAAGAACACACGTTAGGTGTCTGCGATTGGCAACGACAAGTAAGAGTGGCATACCTTTCTCTTCAGTGTTTCCTCCAAGGGAGGGACCACATCGTGTCCCTCGACACCATCAATGTCGAAGCCCTTAGTCCAGCGCTGAAGAACACCATGATCAATGTACTCTTGTGTAGCCGGGTAGGAGAAGGTGAAACCCAGCGGCAAGGATGTCAATCCCTCCTCTCCGTGGTGGACTTCAATGAATTGCTGTATGCAGTCGGCGATGTATTCCCACAGCTCCTCAGCAGTTCCGGTCTTCAGTTCTTCCGGCATGCGGTACTTGGACTGGCAGATATCGAAGCCTCCCTTTTCCTCCGTCAAGGTAATCTCGCAGACGCGGAGGTTGGTTCCACCCATATCCAAGGCAAGAAAAGTCCCCTGTTCGTCTCCATCGGGGAAGTCCATAACCCAGGTAACGTTCATTGGCTGTTGAGTAGACCTAGTGGTCAGCGTACAAGCTTCCCAGCGGATGCGGTCAAGCTCACAATGTTACCACCCTCCACGGTGAGACCTAATCAGAAACCGCAGGTCAGCTCATGGCTACTGCAGTTATTGCAAATAGATAATAGATAACGACTTACCCTTCTCAAGCTCCTTGACGAAGTGGTCCACCACCTTCTTGAGCCTGGCGGTGTCCACAGTAAAAATTTCCTCGAAATCCTTAATCTGCTGTAGAAGATCTTGAGGCACATCGGTCATCGATCCTGTTCCAATTGCGATTCAAATGAGCCATTCTGCCAGATGTTTTGTAGCTTGGACCGGTTGGACCTACCCTTGCGGGATGGGGGACGCTTGGGACCAATTCCGACCATTGTGTGAGTAGGGTGTGTATTAGAAGGAACGATAGCTATGAACAATGAAGGAGGTATAAAAAAGAATAGAAAAGGGGAAGAGAGAAAGACAAAGATGAGTTGGGAGGAAGGGGGAAGGATGTTGATAATAGAACTACGGACAAACGAGGTATGTAGCTACACCGTGGGGCAGCGACCGGAGAAGGTCCAAGAGGATCAAGACTCCAGTCCAGGCCCCGCAGAACAATGAAATCACAGTGGCCGTTGATCCTCTGATCCCTCACCGGTTGATCTCTTTTAGCTGTTGTTGATTTCTATTTCTAGTGAATCCAGACTGCGCACTCCATTGATACTGTTTCTATCTAGGGATAGATCCAGACTATCTGCTCCAGTGGTTGGGGTTCACACTGAATTCCCCCGCACCTCGCAGGATCGGATGACAACCTTAATGCTTCCCAAAGCATTATCTAAATATTAGCAAAGGATTGAGAATCCAATCCCCAAAATCCGGTGAGACTAGGAGATCCTTCTGTGATGCGTCAGTCAATAATCAGTAAGCAGAGCTGATCCCTTCTAGAACATTGCTTATTATATTATGATTGCTATCTAGATGGTCTAGACTACATCTGTTGCCTTTCATCTTCATTAATTCATTATTTTGCATACCATGTTTCCTCTATCTCCGACCTATAAATGCTCATTCAGATTCTCGTTATTCTCATTCATGTGAGAAAGTTCAGGATGCAAACAATCAACCGTCCGTGATCCGCCAGAAGCCACATCAACGCCATCTCTAAATAGTGGATGCAGGGTTCGCACTAAAAGGACTCACATGGCTCACATGGCAGTTGACTTCTTCCTTTGACTGGCCAAATGCGGAAATACATGTCCCAAATTCCCCTCGCTGTCAAGCCTGTCATGCACAGCTGTTGATTTTAGATCCCTTCCGTTTGCATCTCCTGTGACAAGCGCATTCTGGGCAAGTCCTCCGTTCATCTCCTCATCGCGGGGGATTCCGGTCGACTGACCCAGGGGCTCTTTACTCGACAACGCGTGGGCAAGCTGGGCTGCTGTCGTCCCTTGTCTGATGCTTGCTTCCTTCTGGGAATGACGCTCCAATTGATGCCGCACTCTTTCTTGATACGCTCCGGAAAATCCCAGCGCTCGATCAACTTCTTCTGTCAGACGCTCCACCTCATCGTGTAGTCGTTCGTCTCTCTTCCATAAAGGTGCATTCTCTGCTTCTTGCACCTCTTTATCAGGATTCGTCCTCTCCCACAGTTCCTCAAGTTCCTGTTCCCAACCGAGCGCTCGTGCAAACTTTCGCACACCGGCATCGCAATCGCCCAAAAGAAGAACATCGTCGGGACGAGACCCCAGACCTCCCACACGTTCCATGTTGATCAGCACTCGCGGAATCCCGTCAGGACAGAATGCCGGTAAACTAGCAAAAGGCTGTACAGAGAGACTCGTCCCCATAACAATACATAAATCTGCTTGTTCTGGGAGACTTCGGTTCGCAAAGAATTCCTCCGGCAGGGCTTCTCCGAAGAAGACGATGTCCGGCTTCACATAACCATTGCAATGAGGACAATGAGGCACCTCCCCTTTGGCAATATGCTCTTTCATTTGAGCTTCCGGGTACGGCGCCTTGCAGTCGATACAGCGTTGTGACGCGAAGCTACCATGGGCCTCGACAATCTTCTCGCCTGGGACCCCCGCCAGGCGCTCCAAACAATCAATATTTTGTGTAAAATGCTTCAACAGCATTCCCTTATCGTGCAGTAACTTGACAAACGCATGCGCAATAGTTGGTCGATACCGGCCAGGCGCCAACTCACGCGCCAAGGCGTAGAACGGTCGAGGGTTCTCTCGAAAGAAATTGATATTAAAGACATCCTCCGGCTCTTCCAGATCTAGAAAGGCTAGATTGGAGTAAAGACCTGTGTCTGGGGAGCGAAAATCGGGAATGCCCGCCGAGGTACTGATTCCAGCCCCTACCTGCCATCACCACCGTCAGCTATATGCGGGGGGACCGGGGGCGATCTCGGACATGGCATACCATAACCACAATGCGTCGCACATCTTTCTCCTTTATATATTTGGCTACTGCTTCAATATTCCGCGCTTCCAGAACCGACGGGGGAGTTCCCTCGTCGACCACAGTGGACGTTTCATTGCCCATGTTGCTTCGGGAATATTCAGCACTTAGCCGCTATGCTGGTGTTTGGAACTTCGTCGGCGTTTGTCAATTGCGTATGAGAATATAAATAATGAGCGACAGAGGCACAAAGACGTATCAAAAGAAATTCAAAAAATTCACCGTTGATAGCGAACCAGGAGCAAATGACGTCGAGTTGATACCTCAGAAGGAGAAAATCTCCCAATTGGGCAGTGGGTGGGCCTGGCTGCCTGAGGCTTGCAATTGAAGGGCAAATGGTCTCCGAGAAGAAGATTTGATATTATATTTTCAGCGTCTTGGACCAGGAATTGTCGCTAATACAAGAGACTTTCTTCAATATGAACTCCATCGCCCTTCTCTCAAATGAGTGGACGTTGAAGTTGTAAGTAATAGCAAACACCTGCCTAAGGTATAGCTTCTCACCGCCCACTGGTTGCAGTCTATCTACTCCGCAAGTGTAATCGGATGAATCTCCGCTGTCAACAAGACACATTGCATCTTCCACGACGCTCCGTCGACCAGGTCCGGACACGATGTCCAGGACAGAAAGCTCCATCACCAACGGGCATGCGGTCTCGTCTGCAGAACAAAACGGAGAACGCGCAAACTCTCACCTCACAATTGACGTGTTCAACGCCAGTTCCGTTGCGGAGATCAAGGCCGCCCTGTCCCACCTCCATGAGCAAGAAGTCGCCGTCACCGCTCGGCTGGACGCCCTTGTCGCTTCGCAGGAAGATTTCTCCCGGGAGCTAGGGCGATTAGACCTTCTACGCGCCCATCTGGGTTCCCAAACCAGCACCACCCACTCAATCAGCCATGGCATGTTGTCCGACGCTGCGGCGACCGCAGAACGCATATCGAGCGCCGTCCGTCGACTTGACCTGGAGCAGTCAAGAGTGAAGGCGACGCTGGAGGTGGTGGAGCAGGTTTCGGAGCTGAAGGCTTGCGTCTTGGGGGTTGCAGGCTCCATGGGTGCTCCGCAGGACTGGGAAACGGCGGCCAGTTATCTGAACAGGGCGTCCAAGATACCTCCGGAGGTGGTTAATGGTACTTTTGCAGCGGAGATGGTGCCGACGGCTGAGGTGCCTGATCCGCCAAACGTCACTCTGGATAATGCGGCTGAATCGCTTTGCGGCTTATTTCTGCGCGAGTTCGACAAGGCCGTCAAAGAGAACGATGGCGCCAAGATCACACGGTTCTTCAAGCTGTTTCCTCTTATTGGTCGCTCTGAAGTTGGTCTGGATGTGTATGGACGCTATGTGTGTCAAGGAGTAGCATCACGGGCGCGAGCGAACCTCAATGCCGGCACGGGAGCTGCTCAAAGCAAGGATGGCTTCTTCTACGCAAATGCGCTGACAAAACTGTTTGAGCATATCGCCCAACTCATCGATGGACATGGAGGCCTTGTGGAGCGCCATTACGGCCCGCGGAAGATGAACAGGGTCATTGAACGTTTACAGCTCGAGGCGGATCTTCAGGGTGGGATTATTCTGGACACCTGGAGCGACGAGCGGCATGTCGATCGCAAGCTTACAGACATTAAATCGTATGCCTTTACTTTCTTGGTGCAGAGTTTCCTTCCTGCTCAACGCAGTGCGACGCCTCGTTCGAATTCCCCAGCGACTCGCGATGGGCTCCCCGCTGAAGATGAGGGGGTAGACATGAAAGAGATCGACGGGTTACTTAACGAAATGGCAGTCATGCTGGGCCGCTGGTCTCTCTACTGTCGATTCATCGCTGAAACTTGCAATGTAAGTCACAAGCCCTTGGATGGACGTATTCAGAAATCTGACTCTTGCAAGACCACCGAGGACGAGAGTCAAAAATTCACGCCACCCAAGTTTCTACAGGAAGCGAGTCTTTCCAAGAAAATCAATGACCGTCTGACCAACCCATTCAATACCATGACAACCTTTTTCTTCCGTCGCTCGGTTGAAAAGGCGTTCCAGTTGGATGAACAGCCTTCTGGTCTGACCTTGCAACCGCATAAGCCATTGAAGTCGGATCCCCCTCATATCACATCTGCAGTGGACGACATCATGTATATTGTCAACAAGGTCCTGCAACAGTCACTGACCACGTCACAAATCTCGGTAGTGACTAATGTCGTTCCCACATTGTCACGGGTTCTTGGATCGGACTTCATCGGAATGACCCAAAGAAAGATGCGCGATGAATGCTATCCCAAAGCGCCCGTCCAGGGGGCTCAGCCGCCTGAACAGATCGTGATCTCTTTCCTCGTCTTGATCAACAACCTGGATGTTGCCGTCGACTACATACGCCGCATCGTGCAGAACCACACCGAGACGAAAAAGACCATCACTGGCCCTGATGGTCAGGTCGAGGAAACGGACCCGCTGAGGTCTCTCTTCCCCGTGCCTGCAGAAGCCCAACTTGCGGCTCAAACGCTGCAGACCCTCGCCTCGTCCTTCGAGTCCAAGGTGAACGAACTCCTGTCCGACGGCATCCAGGTCGTATTCAACAACGTCGTCAAGCACCGCCTGCGACCCATCCTTGCAGATGCTTTCCGAGACATCGAATACCAGCCCCGGGAAGACAGCGACCCAACGAGCACAGTCTACCACGGCTACGGCGACGGCGGAGACGAGGACGTCGACGACGGCGCCAGCCGAGCGGAGCTGGTCCGTCCGCGCTTCGCCGCCAGCTGGACCGAGCTTCTCCTCCCCATCTCCCGCATCCTCACACCCTCGGCCTTTGACCGCCTTCTGAACGTCACAGTCGCCTATCTGGCGCGGCTACTCGAGAAGCGCCTCTGGTCGTACGCCGGGCGGATCAACGCACTCGGCGCCACCCGACTCGAGCGCGACGTCTCGGGCGTGGTAAGTGCCGCGGTGGACGTTGGCGGCGCCCAGGGCGCCTCGGGACGATACCGACACCGGGAGGCGTTCGCCCGCTGCCTGCAGATGGTGCTCGTGATGGGGATGGACGACGACGAGTGGGAGGACGTCACGCGCGGAGGCGAAACGGCAGACGTCCTCGATAAGCTCACTCGGGAGGAGCGCGCGCGCATCCGCGCAATGGTGCGGCGGTGATCTTGCCCCCGTTTTACATACTGCATATTGCATACTGCATACTGCATAGGCTCGTCGAAATGTAAATAGCATGACCATCAGATAGAAGCATTTACTCCTGAACGCGGCAACACCCTTGTCCAATCAGACGACGTAGCTCACTCTAGCTCGCGTCTAAACGAAAACACTGCTATTCCAGACCAGACTTAAGGTGTCTTATGGCACTAGAAATGATTCAGATGCTGTAGAGGATCATCTCTTTACAGATTCAGACGACAAAACGACTAAAGAGCATAATAGCCTATTCACTAAGTCGTTGATTTGTTCAACCCTCTCTCTTCATATGCCGACATAATCATAATCACTGTGACAACTAACACGCCATCCTCCTAGGCAGACAGATAGAGAAAAAGCAACATAAATATGTACTTGACATTCACATGCATGCAACAAAAGTCAAGTTTCCGGTTGCTGTGCCGGAGAGGCAGAAACAATTATTGTATGTGTTCAAACTGGCCTAGACAGTAGAGCCTATACTTATAAGACGGTTCGACGAGAATCGACAACGACAATCGTACACGTACTTCAAAGAAGAAGAAAGTATGTACCAATGCAAAAGCCCTAGGCAAGGCAAGGGCGGGACAATGAATAATGAACAACAGAATCACAGTCGGCCGGGGTTGAACTTTTCCATCCGAGGGTATGAGACAAAATAACAAGATGATCAATAACACATCAAACATTCAAAGGATA
>JAABUG020105094.1:0-38294 GCA_011319215.2 Scortechinia acanthostroma
CGCTGCAGTCTGTTGGTCACAGTTCTGGAACAGTGTGAAATTGAATCCCGAGCTGACCTTGGCCTTGCTACTCCGTATTATTGTCTCCATTGATTAGCGGAGAATGGACTGCGCTATCTATGGTTGTTCTCGGCTGTCTTGGCCGTTGTTTCTGCTAAACTTTGCTCATTGGATCATTGAATTTTCACTTCAAAGGGTGGGGATCTCGATCTCCCAATCTATTATGCTGAACCAAAGCAATGGTTCAAGCCTTCTTCGGCCCGCGTTGGTATATCTGGTTGCAGGCTTACATGAGATGTGACGCCTGACATGTACATAAGCAAGAGCGAGAACGTATTTGGCGTTCAGCGATATAGCGATAAAAAGACTTCATCTTAGTTTTAAATTCTCTCATTGCGCCATTTACATACTGTAGTAAAGAGTAATGTCAGTCCATGTCCTACTCTTGGATTCAAGGGATCACGTACCGTTCAACAGGGCTGAGACCCAGTACCCTCATACCGTTGTGCAATACTTGCCTGGCCGCCTCGTATAGTGCCATACGAGCTTTCTTGAGCTCGGGCTCGCTTCCCACGACCTTGAGCACGTCGTAACTGGAGCTGAGGATGTGTGTCATACGGAACAGGTAGGTGATGATTGTGGTTGGCTCAAGCGTCTTGGTAGTGTTCAGCAGCACATCCGGCCAGGTCGCCAGCAGACGGACGAGATCAACGGCGTGGGGCTCCGTCAGTAGATCAAGGTTGGCAGAGCCCAGCTCCTCGACTTTCAGGCCCGATTTGCGGACAATGGAGCAGAGACGGGCGTGTGCGTACTGCAGGTAAGGACCGGTGTCACCCTCGAATGAGGTCATCGCATCGAGGTTGAAGTCATAACCGTTGATACTGCAGTCTGTTAGTTTCGGGGGCTCAACCTAAGCGAGGAGCGGAATATATGCACCGTTTTCCGGTCATGTCCTGTACCATAACCGAGGTCAAACCCAGAATATCCGCCGTCTCTTCGGGGTTCTCGACCTGCGCGTACTTGTCGGCATTGGTCTTCATAACTTCGTGCATTTTGTCCGCAACATCCCTCAGGATGTCATCCAAGAACTTGACAGTACCCTTACGGGTGCTCATACCGCGCACCATACCAAAGTTGATGTGCTGGCAGCGTTCGGCCAAGTCCTTGCGGCCCATCAGCTCTGTGATCTTAAAGAGCTGAGCCAAGTGGAGATCCTGCTGTGCGGCGACTACGTAGATCATCTTATCGAAGCGGTAGGCCTCATCACGCTCCAGGATAGCTCCGATATCACGGGTCAGGTACAGAGGAGTGCCATCTTTGCGGACAATGATGGCCTTTCCGAGCTTCTTAGCGCCGTGCTTGGTGAAGTCGACGATGACAGCGCCCTCGGACCTCTCCGAAACTCCAGCCTGTTCCATAGCCTGGAAGGCGGCGGCCATGCTTTCGGGTTTGATCTGAGACTCTCCAGAGTAGACATCAAAGTCAATGTTGAGACGAGCATAGGTCTGCTTGTACTTTTCGATACTAAGATCGCGGAATCGTCGCCAGAGGGCGAGAGCTGCCTCGTCTCCATCCTCCATGCTCTTGAAGTAACGACGAGCCTTTTCGTCCTCGCTGATATCAACGAGCCTGGCAAGCTCGGCTTCAAGCACAGACACATCCTCGTTCTTCTCCTTCTTGGCCTTGATCTGCTCCTTCAACTCCTTGATAGGACCCTCTTGCTGGGCCACGATCTGGTTGATCTTGACGTAGACATCAAATAAGTGGTTGATAGGGTTTTTGAGCAGTTCCTCCTCATTACCAAACATCTTGAAACCATTGGCAAGCAGACCGTATTGCTTTCCCCAATCACCAAGATAGTTCATCTTGATGACGTCCCAACCCATAACGGTGTAGAGATTCGCCAGAAAACCTCCGATGATGGTACTCCGAAGGTGACCAGCATGGAAAGGCTTGGCGATGTTAGGCGACGAGAACTCGACAATGATCCTCTTCTTTCCCTTGGAAGGATCCGAGGGGTCTCGCAACCCAATGTTACCATTGGTACCGAATGTAGCCTTCTCTTTCAGAATGCGGGAAATGAGGGTCTTGGTGAGAGGTTCGGGCTTGAAGAAGAACTGCAGATGGACGCCAAAGGGGACAGGAGGGGCAACCAGATCGGACTCGGGGAACTTCTCTGCAAGCTCCTTGCACAGTTCTTGAGGGTTCTTCTTGATTTGTAAGGATGGAACCTAGGGAATTGACCTATGTTAACCTTCACTCGTCCCTGGTCTCTAGATTGGTGGATCACGCAGTGTTCGTACCGGCAGAACCAAGTCACCCTTGTCCAGTGTATTGGTCCATGCGAGCTTGGGGTAAATCTTCTCGGGCTCGATGCCAGTTGCGGCACCCAGCTTCTCCGCAATGTGCGCTCTGTACATGTCCATAGGGTTTAACGAGGGGTAGCAGCCGGGGAACCTGGAGGTCTCAGCGGTTGACTGGAGGGTCAGCCCCTCGACGGCGACAGGAAGGTCAGCGGCAGATGCCATAGCTGCAACTAATTTCGACGGCTTCCCGGGGAGCGCGTGCAGCGAAGCGGAGGTACCGAAGGCTCGAGAGTAGACCGACGGACGTGGGGAATTAGATTGACGATCGGTAGAAGCACGGAAGTAGAAAGAAAAGCGACTCTGCAGTGGACTGTAGGATCGAGCAGTCAGAAAAATGTCGCTTGAAAATCGCCGGGCCCCGCTAAACAGATAACGACCCATAGACGGAGGGGAATCTTAAGCCTCGAGAGGGGAACAACTTTTTCCTTCGTGACTCAAAGCGGCAATGCAGCTTCTGCCCAAGGCGGTGACTCACAGTCTTCTCCCATGTATCACGTGCGCAGCCTGAGCCCTACGCGCAAATGCCCAGCTTCGCTACTGACGTCACCAGACTTCAACAACCTGTTATCGATTGTACAAGAGCAGTCTTCGCGACGTTTGAACTATATCACTCACAATGCAGTCCCGGCTGAGTATGCGATTAAGCAAACACCATTGCAATCATGAGTGGAAGTCGTCGTCACTCGGCCTTGGCCAAATCAATCCAGCTTGCGGTGTTTCGTGACCCGAAGTCGTTTCGCAAGTCTCTGCTTCGACGTATCCTGGCATTCTTCAGTATCTTCTATATCATACTCATCCGGTACCGCGACCAACTGTTCCGCAGACTTCGCAATGATATCTGGGAAATCGACGAGGAGGAGTACAAAGCGTGTTTCCTCAGCGAGAATAAGACGCTACCATTGAAGCCGATGGGGGATCTAGGGTTGTCCGGATCAGTATGTTGGCTGGAAACAGCAGGGGAGCGCTCCTGAATCTAACATGGTATAGACATTCTTTTCCACATCCAACAACAAGTTTCTCGTCAAGAGTCTCCCGCGACACTTCGAACACTCTTTCTTCCGAGAAGACCTCCTTGAACCGTACTACGACTATATGAGCACTCATGCAGACTCGATCCTGGTCTGGATCACAGACTATGTGTATGCGCCATACAGAACTATCGGAAGCATTTTGAAGACGACCCCGGCCCATCATATCATCATGGAGAATGTGCTCTCCGGGAAGGAGGAGGACCCTGCCAAGGACGACTGGGAGACGTATGATTTGAAACCAATCGACTACTTCTACCCCGAGCGGGACTTACTACCGGATCCGTTGGTCAGCGAAGAGACCCTGAATAGGCTGGCCGATAAGTTTGAGGATAAGATACACATGCGGCGCTCGGATTATGAAAACTTTCGAAAAGTACTCGAATCCGATACTCGCTTCCTTCAGTCCTCAAATGCTGTTGACTATTCACTCTTTCTAATCCGTTTCCCTGCGTCCTCGAATCCCGGCGTGGTGGGAAAGAAAAACCCGTGGCGCGTAGGATTCCAGTCTCTTGATGGGAAGTGGAAGTACCGTGCGGTAATCTTGGATTTCTTTTGGGCGAAACACAAGCTGCATGCGCAGGCTATGACCACTGTGGTGCAGACCTTTAATGTTATTGGGCGCCAAGGGCCTATGACGATCACAACGTCAGCTGAAGAATACCGACAGAAATTCTTGGACATGGTGGATGAGCTACTGGAGGTGCATTGATCTTGAGAATATGAGAATGATCCCAGCAGTGCAGCAAACGATATGCACAGATATGTACCTAGATATACATCATAATCGTAGTTCATCTTAATATAACAGCGCCGCGGCTCTCATTATGGTCGCGCAATGCCATTAATCTAATGCTGACTCATGAAGCTGTTTTCCTGCAAAAATCGTCATAGTCCGCACTCAATGCCAATAGACAGGACATAGAGCCCAGCCGGACTGCTCTATCGAAGAGTTTTCACAGACATATACTATAGGAAGAGCGGACGCCTGACCAAGACATCTGCTCGGAGAAGGCAAAGCATGATAAACGGAGGCCCGCAAGAGAAGTATGTAGTTTCGCAACACTTTTCGTAATCTAGAAGCAGAAGACCTGGTCCTCAAGCTTGCTGACAGGACGAGCCTTGGTGTAACCGAGCGACTCGGTAGCCTTCTTCATCGCGCTGATCATAGGAGGAGGACCGCAGAGCAGAACCTTGACGTCGCTGGCAGGGGCAGGGAGACGTTCCTGTGAAAGATATGTGTATCAGTAACAGAACTAATGAAGTTACGTGTGGAGGAATGATGCGAACCTTAATCATCTCGGGGGTGACAAATCCGACACCACCCGTCCAGCCTTCAGGAGGGTTGTTCAGAACATAGTAGATGTTGAAGTCCGGATCCTCAGCAGCCAGCTTGTCCAATTCATCCTTGAGCAGGATGTCGTCTGGGTTGACATTGGCGAAGATCAGGTCCATCTTGGTGGTGTCCTTGCCGCCATTGCGGGGGCGATTGCGAATAACGGCCTTGATAATCTGAAGCATAGGTGTGATACCAGTACCACCGGCAATCATACCAATGTGACGGCACATGTTTGGAGTGTAGACCATGGCACCCTTGGGACCGCGCACTTTCATGGTATCGCCAATCTTCAAAGTGGTCAAGTACTTGGAGATGTTACCCTGAGGGTAGGCCTTCACGAGCAAATCAAAGTAACCGGCCTCATTGTCCGAAGATATGGGAGTGTAGGAGCGGACAACCTCCTTCGGCTGGCCCTCGATAGTGGCGGCGAGGGAGATGTGTTGACCAATGGGCAAACCAAGGATATCGGTGGGACGGGGAAGGGCAAAGCGATAGATGCAAACATTGTGCGAGACGTCGGTCTTCTCCTTGAGCACGAATTCCTGGAACTCGGTAGGATTGAGGACCTTTCTGGGCTCTGCCGAGGCGAGATTGTTTGTCAATACTTTGAAGTGTCTTGTGGTGGAGGACAGATGTACGTACTGCTGCTGCTGCTGCTTGTGAACAGCTTCAATCCAGCCAGGACAGCGGCCAGAGCCACTGCATATGGAACAAACTCCTTCTTCACAAGAAAAGTGCCGAAGATGAGGAGGGCCGAGGGGATGTAGACCCCATTGATATTCTCAGATGACAAGGCACTGCGACATGTGACATTAGCCAATGACCACAAAATTGGAATTGACGAGGACAGAAATAAGGAAAAAGTGTATACCTCATCTCGGACGATCCTCCGGTTAGAAAAGATGTTGAAGAAAAAGAAGGAGAGGAGGAAAGAGAATTGAAGAGGGGCGGTTGGGGGCAAGGGAAAGGAAAAAGAGAGATACAAAACGGAGATGGCTCGGCGGCCGGGGCTCTAACTTTATCTCTGCAGGGGCGAGAATGCTCGGAGTTGTCTGTCCGCGACTGACGTCCCCTCAACAGTTAACATCCCATTATTTTGACTCAATATCGTCCTTTTAGATTGTATGTAGATTCGATCGGTACGCAGGAATACAGCGTACAACCATAATATATGTACAATCGATATCAGATCTCACGATAAACACAGCTCAGCTCAAGGATCCCCCTGCACTTCCGCTGTAAGCAGCTGGTGCGGAATCCGAGGCCCGTTGGGGGTTTGTTTTCCTTTTCTGGGGTAAGCTGTCGGATTCCTCCTGTGAGTTGTGAGTGGTCACAGGTTGTCCTCCTCAGCCAGATCTAATTGCCCATCTCGCCGAAGATTTCCTCATCAAGACAGCCATTTCTCAGAAACGATCTCTCTCTAAAAAGCGATAATGGCTACACCGTCTCAACCTCCTGCCTTCAACCTCACCGACACCGACCGGGAGGTCTTGGCCATGACAGACGAACAATTCGTCCCCCACGACTGGGATAACCTCAAAGATATCATCGGTATGAGATCCAGATCCTAGTACTAGATAGATAGATCAACTCGTGATGCGAACAACCCCCATCAAGTTCCCCTCCCCCTCATTCCTCCACTCCAAATCCTCGGCCACCCACTTCCACTTCCGCATCATCAACACCTAACGGGAGTACCTATTGATGGCTCGCCTTTTCCCCGCACACAGCACGAAATGATCTCGGCGCTCTGAAGCGGAAACCCTCCGATCTAGTCCGATATCTTTCCTGGTCCGCGGACACCAAAGCCCAATACGGCTCCATCACAAATTTCATCTGCAAGCGTCGTCTGGGCTGGCATCTCCCGGAACCCGCGGGAACCAGTGGCGCCAACGGCACCGCCGTGGCAGATAGCGAGCCCGTCTTGCCTTACAACAACCCGACCCCCTTTGCCGATCCCGCGGACTACAAGATCCTCCGCAACGACTGGCCCTACGGTCTTGCGCCGGGTATTGCGCACTTGTGCGTGTGGCTGCGCACCCCTGTACCTGTCCAGGAACACGGTGGAGATTTGACAGATGAGTCGCGCGCGCTGATCGAGGAGTTTGTGCGAAGGACGTTTGTGGAGCGACTGGCCAGGGAGGGGTATTCCAATCCTAAGGATCATGTGCTGTGGTTCAAGAATTGGACGGCGCTGCAGAGTGTGAGAAGCCTGGAACATATCCATGTCCTCGTCAGGGATGTGCCTGAGAGCATCCTCCTCGAGTGGACGCAGGAACCGCCTCGCGATGGAGTTCCTAATTAGGACTTTACATGGGGTTCCGTGCATATAGACCCAAGGCCATGTTTCCGATGTAGAGGTCACGATGCTAATGTATAGACGTTCGACTTCATGAAATAGAACGGCTGAGAGTAGAGAAGAAGACTAGGTTAAATTTAGACATATAGAAAAATCCCCGACAGAATAAGCAACTCGATACCATAAGCGAAAAGAGGGATATAATTTGATCTCCGTAGCAGAAATGTTATCAATAGTACGCCTGCTATCCTGTCCAATCCAGCAAGTGAGTAGACGAAACTCGGGAAACAAGTTTAGTGATTCGAGCGCCCCCACGTGCGCTATTCTTAAGTCTTCTGCTCCTCGACGAACTTGAGCGCCTCTTCTCTAGACACAACGTCGATCGTACTAGCCTTCTGCCGGAAGCTGACTCCGTAGCATTTCTCCGCCACATGCAACATCTCAGGTCGGAAGGTGGTGCAAATGAACTGTCCGTTGGTAGATTCCGAGATGGACTGGAGCATCTGAGCAACGGCGGTTCGGTACTGAGCGTCAAGGTTGGCATCGATCTCGTCAAACAGGTAAAACGGCGCAGGGTCACAGGCTTGGATTGCGAAGACCAGTGCAAGCGCGCAAAGACCTATTCAAAATCATCAGTACGTCGAAAGAATACCCGAGGAGAAAAGCTCTTACTCTTTTGGCCACCACTAAGTTGCTGAATCCGCTGTTGTTCATCATGCTTACTGTTGAAGCTCACACTAATGCCCACTCCGACGTAATTTTCGACACTCTGCTGAGCTCGTTCGTCGTCGGAATCCATGTCATCCTCCTGTCGGAGAGCACGGTCGGTCTTCCGCTGAATGATCAAGCGCCCACGGCCAGCGGGGACAAGCTTTTCGAAGATGTTGGCAAATTCACGAGATACTTGCTTGAACGTACGCTCAATGGCCTCGTCCTTGCGCTGGTCAAGTACTGAGATGAGCTCCTCAATTGACTTCTGCGATGCTTCGAGTTCCTCTCTCCGGTTGGTTAGGGTTTCGCGCTGCTTGGTGAAACTGTTGTACTGCTCAAACGCTTTCTTGTTGACATGCGAATACTTCTTGAGCGCCTCATTGACTTTGTGCAACTTCTTAACAACGGTGTTCGAGTCGGTGTGCTTGTACTTGGTAAACGCTTCGTCCGGAAGCACGCCCAGGTCGCGGATATTCGCCGCACATTCTGCTGCTTGCTTAGTCAAGGCAGCCTTTTTCTGCATGTTCTTTTCCATGCGACGCTGGTGCTTTTCGATCGATCTCGCCAGCTCTTCGAGTTCAAGGCGGATTTCGGCCTTCTGTTTCTCGAGCTCATTTGCTTGAGTGTTTGCTTTCTCGATAGACTCATCCACCTTCTGGAGGCGTTGGCTCAGATTCTCCAACGTTTTGCGCAGTCGCTTCATCTCCCGCTCGGTCTCTTTCAGATTGCCCTGGCCATCGTCATCTGCTATATCAGTATCGCGGCTGACAAGTTGGTCAAGACGGGGGTTCAAGTTCTCCCGGAGTTCGACTTCAAGGATCGACTTTCGAGCTTCCAACTCGCTTCGCTGAGCAGAGAGTTCGTGATATTGCCGCCGAAGATCCTGCGCAACGACACTTAGCGACTCGAGCTGTGCCTCTTCCTCGTTGCTCAGCGCCTTCTGGAATGGTGTTTTCAGCTCCGCCTCGAACGCATTCACTTGATCGTTCAGCGCGGCCAAATTGGTCTCGATATTGCGGAGAGCCTTGCGCTTGGCGTCGAGACTGTCGTTCTTCTTCTGGAGCAGATCCCGTTTGCTTCTGAGCTCTTGCCGGAGCGGCCCACTACTATGCTGTACCTGATGCCTCTGTTGCTCCAGCTTCTGTAATTCACCAACAGACTTCGTGATGACCTGGTCTAACTTCTCCAGCTCTTTCCGGATTTCAGTCCCTCGGGTCTTCTTGTTCTCATATTCATCCCGCCATTTCGTCAGGTTTTTCACTGCGTCAAGTCGAGATTGCCGAGAGTCGTGGAAACCACCAGTAAGCGCACCTCGCTTATCAGACCTATCACCCTCGGGCGTAATCGCATTGACACCATGGCTTCGAGCATATTGCGAGGCAACCTGAAGATTTGGGCAAATAATCGTCTTGCCGAACACATGGTGGAAAGCCTTCTCGTAGGCAGCATCGTATTGTAGCTTGTCGATCATTGGAATCGTATCGCTCGCCCGGGGCAGATTGGCAGGCTTGGATTTGAGTCTGTTTAGGGGCATGAAAGTCACTCGACCGGCTTTCTCTTTCTGCAGTATTTCCAGCACCCTGGTCGCAGTCTCGTCCGTGTCCACGATGTAATGGAACAGACTCTGGCCAGCTGTGACTTCAACCGCAGTCCGGTATCTGTCATTCACCTCCAAGAGTTCCGCCAATGTTCCATAGACTCCTTCAAGGTTGTGTTGACGCTTAATCCTTCGCACAGCCGCGATTCCGCGACTCGTATTGTGGTCCATCATCTGAGACAGAGTGCGTTCTGCCCGGTCCACTTCGTTTGAAGCGTTGGCAAGGATCGAGTCAAGCTTCGCTTCTTCTCGCCAGAGCTCTCTTGACAACAGTTAGCGACATTGAGCTCGTTCATTCAGATTTAATGGAATCAAGGTAGGAGAAAAGGGGAAATAAAAAGTGAACTTACTTCCTCTGGTCCATCAACCGGTCCCTTTCGTCCTTTGCAGCTTGAACCTGTTGTTCTACAGAATGGACGGTGTCTCCCCTGCCATCAATTTGTTGGCGCAAGCGTTCCGTTTCCGGTTCCAGGAGCGCAATGTCGTTCTCAAGCTCTTTGATGTCCTCCTGAGTCTGGGCCATCACGGCCTGTACCGTGGAAATAGAATTGTGGTTTTCCTTGATCTCGGCCTGTAGCCATTTATCGCGCTCCGACTTATTCCTGAAGCGCGAGTTGCGGCCCTGCTTGGCATACAGACGTTGGCGGGTTGTCTCCGCTTCATTGAGCTGCGCTTTAATGTTGTCTTCCTGGTCTCTGACTGCGTTGAAGCGGGGCATGAGTTCCTCAAGTTCAACATCGCGCTCCTTGATCGCGGTTTCGACGGCCTTGAGATCTTCATCGTGGCGCGTTTTGAGCGCTTGAGCGCTGGCCTGGTTCTCGGAAAGTGATTTGGCACGCAATTCCACCTGTGCAAGGGCCTTCGAGGCCTCGCGGCGCTCATCTTCCAGCTGAGCCTTATCCACTTTCAGAAATTCAATTTGCTGCTTGCACTCAGCAATTTCTGCATCGATTTGCGCCATTCCCTTCTCTCCTTCGATGAACTTGTCTCGGTTAAGATCTGTGTCCTCCACGCCGGTCTGTCTTTGTTCCTCCAGATTGTCGAGGATGCCGGAGATTTCTTGCTGCTCACGAGAGTAGATGGTGTATTCCAAGCACCGGCGTTCTTTATCCTTTTCTTGGAAATTGCGCAGCTCATCCTTCTCCTCCTCAAGTTCAGCGAGCCGCTCGTTGATAAAGTCCAAGAGTTCATCAATCTTGGCCTTCTTATTGTTCGTCTCATGCATGATTTTCAACGATTCCGCACGGCGCGCCTCGTAGACCTGGGTACCAGCGACCTCTTTTAACAAGTTTAACCGTTCAGAATCCTTCATGTTGGTCAGCGCAGTGACTCGACCTTGCGGCACAATGTAGTAAGGATTCGATCGCGAGAAGCCGGCCGATTCGAGGAGGTTCATGACATCGGATTTGGTAGCATTTTTCCGATCAAGAGTGTATTCGTCCTTTTTGAGTCCAATCGTTCGGCGCAGGACCACTTCCGGCTTTCCAGTAGGGAATCTGTCGTCGGAGTTGTCGAAAATGATCTCAACATAGGCGGACATCACCGCAGAACCAGAACCTTCCTAGTACACGTGAGCTAGGCAAACGGTCGAAGAAGACAGAGCGCTACATACGTGAAGCAGAGCCTGTCGCTCCTCCCTGCCAAGATGGGTATAGGCATCGCTCAGGACGAAGCGAATGGCTGCAAAGAAGTTACTCTTGCCGGAACCATTGCGACCGACGATCACATTGTGTTTTGGGGAGAAGGGCTCGATGACCGTCTGGTCCTTGTAGCTAGAGATATAAAAGACTTAGTCGCAACGTTCCAAATTTCCCGTAATGCTCGTTCAGAGAAGACGACATACCTTTTGAAGCCCTGAATGATAATCTGCTTGACATACATCTTCGAGGCGCGCGACGCGATAATCAAATGGCAGCTATTGCAACCAGAACATCACGCAGCCAGCGATTTCAAAGAAGCGCTGAAGCTCTGTCCGCGAATCGTCAAGATTTACCTTGAGGGAAGACAAGGAATAGTCTGTGAAGGTGATCTTCGACTTGCGACGGTGAAAACCATCGAAACACGCGTGGCCTATCAGCCATCCACTGAAGCTACGCGTTTTCTCCCGCGGGGTTTCTGCCGGGCGGTGAACACACACATGGCACTGATTTATTAGAGGCAAAAAAAAGTGTCGGCGGCAAGTGTGGCACCACGGGTCCCCAACTACGATTGCTTGAGTCTTCTCAATACAAACGCCGGAGGACATTCTAGCAGTCATGTCTACTCAAGACACGAGCATACAGGCAACAAGCCTCGCAGATGGGCTGTCGCCTTCTCACACATATGTCCCCAACAGAGGATATGTGAACGCTGAAGGCACAGTCCCCGCTATGGCGGGGCAAGACCCCGAGGCGCAAGAAATCGACGAGGAAGAGGACGAAGACTACGATGATATCTTCGAGGAAGAACTGGACGAGGAGGACTTCACTTCATCGAATACTGCAGATCTCACAAAAGCTTACAACCGTCAACGAAAAGTGAACGAGCTAGCTGCAGACCCCAACGTGCCCAAATGGACTTACCCCAAGACGAACACCCAGAAACCTACCGTCAACACATATGCCTCCGTCGATGACCAGGTCAAATCCTTGACTCGGCATGCGGCTAAGATCAAGCTCGATAATATGCAGTCTGGATTGGCAGTTCGCGGTGAGCGTGGTGGCGACAGGGCCGACCGAGCAACATCCGAGCAAGTCCTCGATCCTCGTACACGAATGATTCTGTTGCAGATGATCAATCGGAATATCGTTTCGGAGATTCACGGCTGTCTGTCGACGGGTAAAGAGGCTAATGTTTACCACGCCATATGGTTTCCCGACGAGGAGGAAACTCAACAACACCGCGCCATTAAAGTCTACAAGACCAGTATTCTGGTGTTCAAGGACAGAGACAAGTACATTACTGGTGAATTCAGATTCAGACAAGGATACAACAAAAGCAACAACCGGGCGATGGTTAAGCTGTGGGCGGAGAAGGAAATGCGAAACCTTCGAAGAATCTACGCTGCCGGCATCCCCTGCCCGGAACCAATTCAGCTGCGGCTGCACGTTCTTGTCATGGGCTTTATCGGTAATTCCAAAGGTCTACCAGCTCCTCGTTTGAAGGATGTCGAGTTCGACATTTCGGAGCCTGAGACAAGATGGCGTGAGCTGTACATCGAGCTCCTCGGATATATGCGTGTGATGTACCAGACATGTGACTTGGTGCACGCTGATTTGAGCGAGTACAACATACTTTACCACAAGAACAAGCTGTACATCATTGATGTCAGTCAGAGCGTGGAACACGATCACCCGCGCAGCTTGGAATTCCTGCGTATGGATATTAAGAACGTGAGCGATTTCTTCCGCCGGAAGGGCGTGGAGACGCTCTCCGAACGTACCGTCTTTGAATTCATCATTACCACAGAGGGTCCTGCCACCATGGAAGCAAGCGAGAAGATGCATGATGCGATCGAAAAGCTCTACACATTGAAACCGGATCAAGCCGAAACTGAGCAAGATACCGCCGTCTTCCGTCAACAATTTATCCCTCAGACGTTAGAGCAGGTTTACGACTTTGAGCGTGACGCCGAAAAGGTTCGCGCTGGCGAAGGCTCGGACCTCGTCTACCGTGATCTCCTTGCAGGCGGCAAATCAGCCCCGGACGGCATACCGGACGGGGAAGATGATCAAGAGTCAGATGCCAGCGGCGGTGTTTCAGTCGACTCTGCATCCGACTCAGAGGAGGGCCCCGACGGAGAAGATCCGTTTGCGCCGAAACAACCGCGTGGCAAACGGTTTGAGGATAAGGACTCTAAACGTGAGCATAAGCAAAAGATCAAGGAGGAAAAGCGTCAAGCACGCGCAAACAAAATGCCGAAGCATCTCAAGAAACGACTCGTCTCTACGTCGTCCAGGAAGAAGAAATGAGCCAGTCATTTGTTATCCTTTGCATTCGAAGAAAGATTTGTGGATACTGCCGTGGCTTCTCAGGAAAAATTATTGTTTATGGATTCTATGACGGGATATTCTCATGAAGTAACGGTTGGATGCATGCATATACATATGGGTTTTTGCGTACAAAAGTCAATATAGAAAGAGCGGATAGGCGAATATGGTTCATCTGAATAGAATTCACTTGCTTTGATGATATTTCTCAAAATAGTTTGGTGACCCATCAGAGCTCTCTTTGATCCTCATGTCAGTTCGTTCCTATACTAGACTCCCACAACGCGCCTACATCCAGATTCTCAGAAAGAATATGGAGTATGCGTCGAAATGCGGCTGTCTTACAAGTAAAGGGCTCGAACCGAACCTCGGTGAGGTTTGACCTCTTCTGAGTTTCATCATCTAGGCCACCTTATTACTCAATGGCAAGGTCCAGGTTTGTATGGACATTCTGGTAAAATCTGTCCCACCAACCAATATGATCGTGATCAGACAGAGGCCAGATACAGCTGGGGACAGAAATTTGGCACGGTCAAGTGTGAAGTAGTCTCTTTCGGTTCTATCTCCGGGTGAATGAGTCGCATCATGTTGCGCCTTTGGCCCTAGCCTTGAGACGACCGAAAGCCTGCTCCACGAGGTCTCTAGGAAGCTCGGGAATGATCTCGTCTTCAACAGTGCTTTCCACTGGCGCAAGGCGGTTTGCGGCCCCTTGTTCACCTGTGATAGCTTCATGTCCCTCGGAGCTCTGTAGATTGACGCCCTGGACGTTGGCACCCGATATCCGTCGAAATTCAATCCGCATTGGCTCCCGGCCTATTTCGGGCCATATGTCGGATGGCAGATAGTCGCCTTTTTCCACCCGAAATGTCTCGCGCGCAGTGACGTCTTCCTCATATAGTTGATCCAGCTTGTGCCTGGCATCACGGAGGACCTTCTCGACACGTTGTCGCACATGCTTTCGACGGGCTACCTCGACAATCAGACCATCATAAGCGTCAAGGAAGCCATCGTAGAGTGAGTTCAAATCAGAAAGATCCGCCAAGCCACCGCTTATACGGTCGTTCTCTTCGTGCCACACTCGCGTGAAATTGTGTGCCTGGGCGATATAGCCCGGCAAGCGCGTTGATCCAAGAGAAGAAAGATGCTGGTAAATATCTGTCGTGGCGTTGTAGATGGACCGAAGAGCGTCCCGTTGGCCCAACACGTTTTCCAGGACGGATTCCATCTCACCTATTCGATCTTGGATCTCCATCACAACATCTTCCGCTTCAGCTGCATCCTTGAACAGGACATTCACCATTTCTTGGTATTCTGAATTGCTTAGTGGGTCCAATGGTGCATTCAGATTGGCGTTTATATCTTCTTCAATGTTTGAGCCAATGCGGCCGCGGACAGGTACGCCAACGGGCATATCACCTGTGATAGATTTCGCTGCAGCTCCACCCCCTTCTGTGTGTTTGACAGCTGTCACACAGAGATCGAAATGCCGGACTAAAGATTCCAGTAAGTTGGCCATTTCTTGTGCATGCATTTCCAGCGAATGCAACATAGATGGCATGGATGACATGGATGGCAGGCTTGAATTGGAGTCCGACGAGGAAGACGGAGATGATGAGGATCGCGATGAGGCTAATTTGGCAGCGGCCCTATATGTTCCCAAAGCCTCCTTAATAGACAAAAGCTCATCATCAAAGGCACGGTTGGAGGAGTCCAGCTGCGCTTGTGCCGCAGTTGTGCGATCTATTGAGCTCTTCAAAGCTGCGTGAAGCTCCTCTACACCCCGCTCGTCAACAAAGTCATGTAGACTTTTGGGATCTTCTCCTTCAGGACGAAAGGCAGCGTAGACAATAGTTTCCCGAAGAAGTTCTAAGGTGCCTTTGAGTCGCGTATCGGCGGCGTCGAGATCCTTCAATACAGCTGCGAATTCCGAGCGTCCACGAAGGGATATTTCTTCCACTTCAGTCCGAACATTATACAGGAGTCGCAACTGATTGTTGAGCCCGCGACGGAGAAAACCCGTTCTCGCAGACACGACCACACTTTCTTCTAATGCAGCGCGAGCGGCTGTGACAATCTCATTGGCTCGCCACACATGATTAATGGATGATAAGGATCGTTTGGCCGCAACAAGATGTGAGATAAGAGTTTCGAGCGGAGGCATCGCCTGCTCCTGGCTCTGCGATTGCCCTGCATCAGGAGGTCCACCTCTGGACGCTGACGAGGATTCGGAGGATGACATGCTTTCGATGACCCAAGCACTCGATAATGAAGCAAGGAAGGGCTGGTCTCCAGCCACAATATTTCGCAATTCCACTTCTGCGCTGATCAACACGACCAGGAAGGAATCCCTGAGAGTGCGTGATTTTAGTTCAAGTCACCTCATTTAGAAAACGAGGTGATATTCTTCCGTCTTCTGTCCGCGTGTATGCCTGTCGTGACTCAAGTGACGTTTAGTCTGACTATGACACGCCTGTTGGAACTGAGATAGATCTATCTCCACAAAACTCAATACCTATCAGAATAACGGAAGTTCAGATAGGTAGACTGAGCCAGAAGCAGAAGTACCAGAACGCCGCTTAGCGACTTAGGATTAGAAGATGAGCTGCACCTGATGCAAAAAGCCCAGGAGATTGCGACATAAATCGATCTTCGATGACCGATTCAACCTTTCGCGAAAATAATGTCTACCTGCTGTAGTCAATCGTAACAAGCCATGCTCATAGCATACATGCCATGTCCAGGATACCAACGGAGTGACCGGAGGACGGGAATGTCTGGGAGCTAGATCAAGAGCAACAGGCGGTGTGGATACAAGGATAGTCACTCCTAGAGCCTGTCGGGACAGTACGTATGGTTGGTGACCATCTATTGATAAACTAGATGACACAAGATGTTTCAGGAGGATAGGATGTCGACATCACCATCTTCCCTAACTTAGACCGATAGGTTTGGATTATGGCATCATGTGATAATGGTCACATGACCTTATCATATCTCTCCCTAGGCTTCACCACAAATGGACCTCGACATTATTAGCTTAGATGCCTATGGAGTATATTTTCTACCTATGATGATCCCAATGGCCAATTGACAGCGTGTTAAAAGTTTGAAGTCACCGAGATTATTGCATGAAACTGCAAGGACAAGGACCAGATATAACATAATCAGCTAGACTATTGAAGTAAGAACTATCCAAAATTAGAACATCCCTAGTATTCGAGAATCTGCTATTGACTCCAATTCCCCTTTCCTTTCTGAACTGGCGGCGGTAGCACTTGAACCGGTGGCATCAGCGTCTTTTCGAGTTATGCTGCAACTACGGTCATAGAAGCGGGTGGGAACTAGCCATCTGAGCGTGGCTTGGAGTTATCATTGTGAGACGCTGCTACTGCAGCCACCGCGCCTCACGACGCTCTCCCCTGACCTTGGCCTAGCGGTGGTTGCCAAAGACGACCAGATGACGGTATGAGCTGCTCCTAGCTGCCCGGCCTGACCAGAAGTCCGTATCCAAGATGGCCCTCAGTAGGGTCATCACAGCCTGAACGAGATCGACGCGGTTTCCTGAGCTTCCCCGCCTTGAGAAGACGGCGCTAGATCTGACGTCGATGTCAAATTGGCTGGCAGCTGAGGCAAGATAGACTCAGTAACGGAATATGTTCTGTAGCAAAGAGCGACATCGAGAACAGTATCCACTCGGTACTTCATGCTGCCATGTCTATGTGCCCCCAGAGACCCAGACCCGCAGACCGCCCAGAATTAGCAGTAGACGCCAGAAGACTGCATAGAGGAGTCCGCATTTCGAACTAAATTGACGATCCGCAATCAGTCCTGCAAATGGCGATATCTGATGCCATTGGTTTCGATGATTGGACAATTTACTAAGCTAGGGAAGAGTCTAGTCAAAGTGGACACTGCAAGTTCAATATTTATGGTGCACTGGTGCAGGTTGGCAGGCTCACAGTTCACGCCATCAGAATAAGGGAATGCGGGACGAAGAACGCTGATGCGACGACAGGCGGCGATGGCGCCATCAATCTTGAATCACGTGCTCCCCACCCGCAAAATAGTCGCTGCAGCACGAGACTTGCGACTGCTCTTGCGTGATTCAGGTACCGATAATGTCTCTGAGACGAATCACTTAGGTCAGGACAGGCAAAAGATTTCACTGCCTTCGCAAATTCTGCTTCTTATATCCTCTACAATTCACTATAAAGCAAGCTCTTGCTTTTTCGACCCAATCTCAACGATTTTGCTCCTTATCTGCTTATCGGGATACGTCTTTGTTACCACCGCCTTCCCGGGTACTCATCTCGAACCCCATATCACCTCCGACCTTCGCCACATTGACCGTGCACTCTACCTCCTCGTTTTCCTCACTTCAATCCACCTTACGAGTGATTTTCGCTGCTGCGATCTTCATCTCTGAGTCCTTTGCGGGATTCTTGAAAGACTGTTGACGCAACTCGGAAGATACCTAATGAGTGGCTGAGTGTCGCAATGGATGGCCATGAACTGTCGTTCCGCGATGGTCACGGGTTCTCGACCTCAACTCTGAAAGGCAAGTCTGCCTCGGAGGAGAAGGTGCTGGATCTCCCAGGAGATTCTTCGTTTGCATCTATATTCGGCCCATCTGGGATTGTCGAAGATGTCGAAACGGAACCCGAATCTACGCAGCACAAGCCCCACAGTTTCAACACCCCAAACGCAATATCGGAAAAGCTGGCTGGCAAGAACGTTGCACCCTTTCTCGCCAAGCATATCCCCGAACAATACGCTCCTCTTGGTTCGCAATCTGGACAGCCGGTAGAAATCAGCAGTGCGAATTCCAGATACTGTTATCGTCACCGACCAGATCTAAAGTGCAGGCGACAAGCTGACGAACCAACAATGGACAAGTTACAACGGGTAAGCTTTGCTTCCAACATCCAAGTGCACCATCGTTGTCAAGTTTCTTGAATGTTGCGCTGACAGATTGCAAAGGAATTAGAAACACTACCACAGAGTGATCAGCAAGGCATTGCGCATGCTTGGTCGCTTTTTTCTGCCGCCCCGGCCAAGCACCGAAAACTTATCCTGCAGGGAATAATGGCTCAGTGTTGCTTTCCGCAACTGTCTTTCATCTCTGCGACAGTCCGCGATTTGATTCGTATCGACTTCCTCACGGCTCTTCCTCCTGAAATCTCCTTCAAAATTTTATGTTATTTGGACACGACCTCTCTTTGCAAAGCCGCACAGGTCTCTAGACGTTGGAGAGCATTGGCCGATGATGATGTAGTTTGGCACCGAATGTGTGAACAGCATATTCATCGCAAGTGCAAAAAATGTGGTTGGGGCCTTCCACTTCTCGAACGCAAACGGTTGCGTGAATCCAAGCGCGAAATCGAACACCGTGCAGCTACATGGGATATCAGCGAGCAGTCAGCGGAAGTCGAAAACGACTCCAATACTTCTGCTCCCGACACTGTAGCGTCAGGATTCAAGCGAAAACCTGAATCGGATAACGAAGACACGGCGATGGTAAAGCGTCACTGCACATCGATTGTTTCTCAATCAGAAAAAAATGAGGACTACTTCAAAACGAGATACAGACCGTGGAAGGAAGTGTACAAGGATCGCTTCAAAGTGGGCACAAACTGGAAATATGGGCGATGCTCTATCAGGGTGTTCAAGGGACATAGTAACGGCATTATGTGTTTGCAGTTTGAGGACAATATCCTGGCTACTGGATCCTATGATGCTACCATCAAAATCTGGGACACGGAAACAGGAGAGGAGCTTCGCACCCTCAAGGGACACCTATCCGGTATTCGATGTCTTCAGTTCGATGACACGAAATTGATCAGTGGCAGCATGGATCATACTCTCAAGGTGTGGAATTGGCGGACGGGCGAATGCATATCTACCTACTCCGGTCATCGTGGGGGTGTAGTCGGCCTGCATTTCGATGCGACTATTCTTGCATCTGGATCTGTGGATAAAACCGTGAAGATCTGGAATTTTGAGGATAAGTCGACTTGTCTCCTGCGTGGGCACACCGACTGGGTCAATGCGGTCAGAGTGGATTCGGCGTCTCGAACGGTTTTTTCTGCATCGGACGACTGCACAGTCAAACTCTGGGATTTGGATACCAAGTCCTGCATCAGAACATTTCACGGGCATGTTGGTCAGGTGCAGCAGGTTGGTCCACTTCCCAGGGAATTTGAATTTGAAGATCATGATGCCGAATGCGAGAACGATAACGTTAGCATCACCTCCGGCGACAGTCCAGCTGCTTCTCCGCAGGCTACACCTGGATTTGATGCTCACACCTCAGACGCTCCATCTACTGCTTTTGGTCCTGCTTTCGACAATGGCCGTCCTGCACCACCACGTTACATAGTAACCAGCGCTCTGGACTCGACAATCCGGTTGTGGGAGACCTCGTCCGGAAGGTGCTTGCGTACATTCTTTGGTCACCTGGAAGGAGTGTGGGCTTTAGCGGCCGACACCCTTCGTATCGTTTCGGGGGCTGAGGATCGCATGGTCAAGATCTGGGATCCCAGGACCGGCAAATGCGAGCGCACATTCACAGGGCATTCAGGACCAGTCACCTGCATCGGCCTTGGCGACAGCCGTTTCGCTACAGGCAGCGAAGATTGTGAAGTGCGCATGTACAGTTTCCAGACCTGAAGTGCTTTTCTATTTGGTATCTTGTTACTTGTTAATACCCCTCGGTTGGCGTTCTTTCTATCTTGTCACTGCCGTTTGGGGCTGAATTTTCTAGGGTTCAGAGCAAAGGCGTCTGGTGTCATTCAACAGCGAGGACTAGGGAAATCCAACGTGTATCTTAATGGTAGTAAACGAAAACAGATCCTCACAAACTACAGAGTTGCTGCGCCTGCTTGTTTACCAAGGAAGGTGGTTAGGTTTCCCTGGGAAGGTGGTTCCAGATCTACCAAATTCTCGAAACAACTACGACACAACGATATCCTAGGTACCTACAACTGTCCACCTTGACTTGACTTATTCCCGTTCATCCTTCTCCGATAAAATCATCTCAGCCATTCTATCATCGATACCACCATTCCTCCTGATACCTAAACTTGACTTGACTTCTTTCTGTTCATCCTTCTCCGATAAATCATTCAGCCGCTGCCATCATCGATTACCACCATTCCCCTAATACTCAAACATGAATGAACAACTCCCGTCTTACCGCAGCTCAGAAGATGATTTCCACGTCAGAGAGCCATCGCATCGAGGTCACTACCATCGCTCCAAAGGCCACTCTTACAGCCATGTTGACTCCTCTGATATCGAAGCAGGCACGGCTCCTCTGCGCACAAGAAAGTGGACGACTTCGCTAGGGGATGGCTTCGTCACCGTCTTTCGGGCCCTAGCCAGGAAAGAGTGGAATATGAGAGCTACATTCGACGATATGGCGGAGGCGTCTTGCTCTCTCCTCAGGCTGGTTTGGCTCGTTGCGGCGATAGTGTTTGCGCTTTTCGTCACAGTAGGGTTCGTTTGTCTTGGCATCATGGCAGTAAGATCCTTGCTCAAGTAATAGGACGTGTTGGTGCTGGGCCAGCGTGTGAGGTCGAAAGAGACGATGCTCAACGGCGTGTTTGCTTGCTACGAGTCTGGCGTCCTGAGCTAGGATGACTTACTTGCTTTTTGGGGTGTTTGATGCTGAATTGTTGTTGCTGGGGAGTGCAAGATGTTTGAGGCCAATCAATGGGTGATTTTAAGGACTAGGGCTTGCTGATTCGTGGGATAACACAATATAAGTTGCATACCACAGCTTCAACTTTTTTCTCCTATCTACAATACAACGACAATGATAAGAAATATGACTCCAATATATGTAAACCTCGTTGCCCTTCCGTCCTGCATATCCTGAGGCTTCGACAGCTTCAGGGCTTAGTATGCTGGTTGGCATAGCTGCAGTTCCACGGATCTAGGCACAGATAACTAAGGAACGAGAGATGTATATATATGGTGTCTCTCTTTTGGTCGGCTCCCCTTTGGGATATTCCCGTCCATAAGGTAGTCGGACTTGTTCAAGGCTCTATATAGATCTTTGTCAACGGTTCTGTGTACATTTGGCTCATTTTGGGATTTTGGCTTTCATGTTCGAGTAAACCTAAGTATGCAGTACCATAGCTACCTGGGCATTCGTATGTCAACATGACCACCATATGTAGCTTACTCACCCTAGCCCTAAGTATTCAGTCATGTCTTTGGTGCATTCGTTTTCTGCTGTCTTTCTCAAGAACCACTGTCAACATCAATCATCATCTATTGCAGTTACTTAAAACCTCTTTGCGTATCCGACAGTTCCGACTCCGATCTCAAAGCCTGTCGAAATGTCTTCAAATGGACAGGTCGTCAAAGACGCACCGCCTCCTTACCCAGACCTAGAACTGGGACAGATGCCTGAGACACCTCACGAGGATCATAGGCAAGAAGATACTAGCACCTCTGACCAAGTGCAGACAGCAGATTGCTGTCGTAGTTGTTGCGGCTTGTGTCGGGTTTTGTTGCTAGCAGGTGGAGCCATCGCGCTCTTTGTCTATTTTGTCATAATTCCTCTCTCTTCTGCTGATGGTGGATTCTGGGTGACTGTGACCATTGATTGGATGGCTATGTTCGCTATACTTTGCTACTGAGCGCCATCACTTGCTTTGATTACTGCAGGCTTTATTGAATAATGCTCAGATCTGGGAACTTTAGCTATAAAGAACCAGAAGAGGAAGTTGCTTTTACTGCCCAAGGCCACTATTGATTCAGGTAATGTTATGTCAACATTACCACTACATCTTGCAAGAGGGGTATCTACTCCCTATACAATATGATTCCATGCATTCTCCTATCTGACACTATCAGTCTCAATATATATATACTTGGCTTTTCCACTCTACCTACACTCAAGGCCTAGCAAAATCTCTTCAAATGGACAGGTCGCCATAGACCAACCGCCTCCTTACCCAGATCTAGAATTGGGACAGATCGTCGAAGACCAACCGCCTCCTTATCCAGACCTAGAACTGGGACAGCTCCCTCCTGAGACGCCTCGCGAGGATCAGAGGCAAGAAAATACCGACAGCATCCAGCAAAAGCAGAGGGGCAATTGCTGCTGCGGAATATGCTTCATATGTTTCTTGTTGTTTATAATGATTCTAATTTTCTCGCCCTTCGTCATAATCAGCGTACTTGCTATCTACTCTGACGATAAATGAGAAACCTGGACACTTTAATGGTTCTGGGTGGCTCATTTATTGAATGGCGTTCGCTATACTTTGCTACTGATCGCAACCACTTGCTTTGATTGATAATGCTCAGATGCAGGCTGTGATGAAACCAGGAGAAAAAGTTGCTTTTATTGCCCCAGGCCACTATTGATTGAGGTATCTTATGTCAACATTACCATCATATCTTGCAAGATGGGTGTCTACTCCCTGTCCTTTACACTTCATGAGTTCAAGTATCCAATACTACCTGTCTCAATATACACATATACCTTTAGCTTTTGCACTCTATCTACACTCAAGATAAAGTAAAATGCATCCCAATCATGAGTCAATTAAGGACCACCCTCCTGCATACCCAGACCTAGAACTGGGACAGCTCCCTCCTGAGACCCCTCCTGAGACGCCTCGCGAGGATCATAGGCAACAAGATCCTAGCCACGTTCACCAACAGCAGACGCGGTATTGCTGCTGCATCCCAGACCCTCTTGATTGCTGCGGCTTCCGCTTTACGAAGTATGATTTCTGCACAGTATGCCTGGTTTTGTTGGGAGTAATCCTAGTTTTCGCGTTTATTGCCATGATTTTCGGACTTGCCAGCTTATTTCCTGGTTCTGGGTGACTGTGATCATTTATTGAATGGCTATATTTGGGAGCGCAACCACTGCATTGATCGTTGCAGGTTTTAGTTGATAATGCTCGGATCCAGGAACTTTCGCTATAAAGAAACCGGAATAAAAGGTTGCTTTTACTGCCCTTGGCCACTATGATCGAGGTAATCTTATGTCAACCTTACCACTATATCTCGCAAGATGGGTGTCTACTCCCTGTACTACGCTTCCATGCATTCTACTATCAGTCTCGATATACATATATATACTTGAGCTTTGGCTCCCTACCTACGCTCTAGATAAGCAACATGCATTCCAGCCATGAGATAATCGAGGACCAGCCTCCTGCATACCCATACCCGGACTTAGGGCTGCGGTAGAGCCCTCCTCAGCCGCCTCAGAGGGACCAGGCACTCGGAAAGACGAGCAGTGATGATGCATACATTTCCTTCGCTCTACCAGCATAAAGTGTACAGACTGATGCAGAGGGGATAGCGGAACTGCGATTCTGTTGACTCTCGCGTTGAGGTTCGTCCATGCCATGACATTCCTTAATAGGTATGTTTACAAATAAGACTTCTACCACTTCCATACGCAAAGCGGCTGGTGAGAACCGAACTGCGGAGACACTGACAGTCTGCTAGAAGGAATCACTTGCTTCGGTGTTCTTCCAGGTGTTGAGGTTGTCGCCATGTCTTGATCCAAGCTTGAACCTCGAGTTCAAGGCCTGACGTTGAACTGAACTGCAAGTGAACCTTTGCTTCTCATTTCTCATCTTACGATCTAAAGATGTTCAGAAACTTTGAAGATTGCAGTTGCTGAGACTAAGCAGGGAGGGAGACGTCAGATTGTGACATTCGAGTATCATTTCACAATCGGATGCAGTCGTGCCTCAGCAAGACCTACAGCAAGACGACGTCCTTTCACTTTTGATCAAAATGATAAAAGTGTTTCTGACTATTCTGACTCTGAAACGTCTGAAGATCAAGAGTTTACTTCACCTTGGGATCATATTAATATTCATCTTGGATACACTTCATCTGAGACCACTCGACACGAAACTGTGTTACTGGATATACCTATCATCTTATGGACGTCTTCGTTGTTCCAGTCTATATCCTCTGACCTGCATTTCTATTTACTTTCACATTACCTTGGGCTGTAGGGATAGCTGATCTCTCTACTGCTATATCTCTAGACTATAAAAGGCTCCTTCTCTTTACCTTCCCTCCTCTCTTCTTTAATATTCCCCCTTACGGACACAACTAGTAAGGGCTTCTGGTATGTTCTCTTTCGGAAGTCCTTATACTCCGTTCATTACTCCATTGCATACTCTCAGCCTTGAGAAGAGAGCCTTCTCATCTCAAAGCAATCTACTACTTCTTGATCTTGCGTACCTTATGCTTGAGGACCCCATTGAGAAGTTCCCTCCCACTTACTCTCGATACCTGACCTCCTCTCACCATCCATGGCATACACCGTGCACAGATTGCAGCAAGCCATTGAGCTTTTTCGAACCCCCACCACCAAGTTGATTGGATTTCTTGCCGAAGAATGCAAGTACTCTTTGCGGAAGCGAAGATCAAAGGGCAAACAGGCAATCCCTTCGAGCTGGGTTGACGACGACTGCGATAGCGACTATAACCCGCGGGAGGAAACGGCCAATTCCAAGCGAAAGCGTGCATCCCGCACAGAAGACCCAACTCGACCAAGAAAACAAGCCCGAAGCCCGGATCGATTGATTGTTATCATGGCTTTGAAATCGATAACTGGAAGGGCATTCCTCGCTGCGCTTCCCATGTCGGAGGCGGACATCCCACCTGAAGATGATGAGCAGATGAAGCAGTACTGGGATATAGCCGACTGCACGGTAGAATCAGAATCGAATTCGCGATACTCGCTCCGGAAGCGAGAAGGTCCGCATGAGGACAACCACCAACTTGTAGATCTGGATGAAGCAGCAGCCAAGGGGTGTTGGGCTTGTCGCAAGATCCATCAACACTGTTCACTCCTCGAAGATCAGTTCGCATATCCTTGCCAGACTTGCAAGGAGGACAGTATCGATTGCGAGCTGATCATTCCTCCGGAGTGGAAAAGATCTTGTGAGAAATGCAGACGCTCAGGAAAGGCATGCTCCTACAGCCATGGAGAAACCGACCACACTCTACCTTGTGAGCAATGCCAAGCGATAGGAATTCCTTGTATCGCTGGCCCAGCGAAGGGCAAACCGCCGCTCGAGCCGAGGGCGAAGAAAGACAAACACGAGAGCTCTGGGGGCTCTGGCGACTCTGGATCCATTTGGGATACAATTCCCCCTCTCCCTGCAACTGATGAGCCCGATCATCCGATTTGCTTGACACCAGCCCCGAAGAACCGCAACACTCGGATTATCAAGACGTCTTTGGCCCATCCGGTGGACTTTACCTATGAGCCACCACAAGATGGCACGAGCCCTTGTCACTGGTGTAGCAATTTCATGTATGGCATCATGGGACTGGGCAGAAGGACCGTGGAAGTGATCGACTTCGGCGATGGGAGATACGTGGAAGTAAATGGAGGACATGTCAAAGATGGTCACGAGCCCAGTCGAATGTGCGTCACCTGTGCACTGGAGAGAATCCACATTGTGAACTGCTCCCGTCACTGCATCGTCCCTTTGAAAGGGTACAAACCAGAGACCTTCAACTTCGACGGTGCGTATAACAGCTTGATCGCGACACCAGGACAGCTCCCGAAACGAATCAACCCCTGGTGTTCTCTCTGCCCGAATCCAGCATTTTATGGCTGCAGCACTCTCCAGATTGTGAACAAGTACCAGGAGCCTGTCGGACCAACCTCACCCCAAGCTCGAGGATGCGGCTTATTGCTTTGCGAACGGTGCGAGTTGTTGATCCGAGCCTACCGTGGGAATCTGGCTAAGGTGGTTGCCAGAAACGACCAGGAAAATGCAGAGTTTGGGAGCCGTGCTGATGTTGTATATATTCTGCCTGGGAATGATCTTTATCGCTTCTATACCAAGGAGTGAAGATGATTGCAGAAAGTGGAAAGAGAGGTGGAAGCAGATGGAAAGGGAGCAAGCTGTAACTAGGATGATTAGTACCTTGGTGACTCGACTACTGTAATCTCAGCAGAAGAAGTCGAATTAGCCTCGAGATTGTGTCTTTCACACAAATGCATGACAATATCAAAAGATATGACCTTAACCGTCACCTCATCCGAATATCATGATTGTGCTTTCTTTCGTCGTCTTCTATAGTAGCAAACTGTCAATATGAGTGGTGTTGACAGTCAACACTCTGAGCCAGTCAATAGCTGGCACAATAGAAATCATCATCACGATCATGAATAATCTTCATCTCTTTCCTCTATTGTTATTCTTCTTATTCTGCATCATCTGAAGAACACAATAGAGAAAGCCAGAGACTCAAGATGAGAACAGTGACATAATAAGGTATCTCTCATCGACAGATATCCTGCTCAGCCTCTTTCTTTCCTCCCTAGTTTGCTCGCAACTTCACTACCGCTCTCTCCTAAATCCATCAACATCTCGACACAGAAAGAAGAAGATTCAAAAGAACTTGCCAATATCGAGAGTGGACTGGATTCAACCCTACCTTTATCGACACTCCGCCTTTTAGTTTCAATCCCCACAGTGCCCTTTTTTTCGCCTGAACCACTCAGCAGCTTCAGGCGACCGGGACGGACTGACTAAACGACGACTCCCGCCTGGACGGTCGTCGGATTTTCTTTTCGATTCATTTCTTTTCCTCCCCTCACTTGGCGGGTTTTATTGCCCTTTCTTTTTTTTGTAAACTCGTTTTATGCTGGTTTATTTTTAAACACCAGCCAGGTCATTTATCATCAAATCATCAGCTACTGGCCTGCCTTTTCAATCGATCATTTATCGTGTTACCCAGAGCTGCCACGAGACGTGCGCAGCTCACCGTCACGACGTCTTCCACAAAACGCCGTAAGGTTGCAGAGCCTCGCAGACCAGGAGGAGCCCTTCCGGGTTTGTCGTTTGCCTCGCAGGCTGGAAGACGTCACAGTCTGCGCCCCAATTCCGACTCGTCTTCTGTGCCACCAAATCCTCGCCCATCGTCTACGTCCGGGTCGAATCGAAGTCAAAGCCCTTCTGTGTCCCCGTCTCCTCGCTACATTCCCGCCCATTTGCAAGACGAAGTGCTTGGCACCGCCGCCCGCTCCCCGACCCCGGAATCCGCCAGTAGTGCCGCCGACTATCCTTCGATCGCCTGCGCAGGACTCACCCTACACAGCGACACTGTGACGGATATGTCTGGTTCCGATAAAAGAGATGGCAGCGTTCCGCCGGCTGGAGGTGACGTTCGGTCATCCTCCCCGGGTATCAAACGGTCGGCTCCTAACGCCGACCAAGATGTGGAGATGGATCTAGGTTCGACAGAGAAGAGATCTGTTTCTCTTTCCCAGCACACAGACGCGATGGATACGACTACGGCGGAGGGAGCCACGAACGGCAACGATGATAACTCTGGGTCAGACAACGTCTATCCCACACCATCCAGCATGTCGACGTTTACCGCCCCCACGGCGACCCGAAAGGAATCCAAGGCTCAAGCCTCCACCTCGTCCCACGATCTCCCTCCCATCGACGACCAAGTCGCTCAAGTGACCTGCACCATGGCCCAGCCGTTGAAGGAGAAACAGAAGGGATATCTCGTGTCCATGGCTTGGCTGAAGCGGGTGCTCGCTCGCAGCTCGACCCATGCCGACAAGGCAGATAAGTCGGCTGCTGAAGGAGAAATTGGACCTGTGGATAACTCAGACCTTGTCCTGGTCACTGACCCGGCGATTACCGGCTTCCATGACGAGGCAGGAGAGCCCTTTGTTCCCTTGCGTCCAGGTCTGCAAATGGGAGAGGATTTCGAGATAGTGCCCCAGGAAGGCTGGGATTTGATCATGCGGTGGTACGGTTTGGCTGATCAATCGCCAGCCATTGTTCGCTATGCTCACAACACCGTGGAGGAGGGTGATGCTCAAAATATTCAATACGAGCTCTATCCTCCCATCTTCACCGTTTTGAAGCTAGCAAACCCGGCAGCGGGGACCACTCCACAAAGTCTAAGGGAGAAGAATATGCCGCCTGCAAAGGTCTTGTCCAGCCGACACACCAACTTCCAAAAGTGGCTGAAGCAAGTGAAGGGACTGGCCAATATTGACATGTCTACCAAGGTCCGTGTTTGGAGAGTCCTCGGGGGACTGGGAAGTGCGGCGGCATCGGCTGCAATCACTCCCGCTGCGTCACGGAGCGCTTCTCCGGCGCCTACGGCCTCCCTGGTCGCCAACGCCGGCAACAACCTTGTGCTTGACCTCAATACCTTCCTCTCGTTATCGGACGGCGCCCAGCGAGAACTCGTCGATAACGTCAAGGATCAAACCAATAATCCCAATTTCAACGGACGATCTACGTTGGATCGAGTTGGCTTGGCTACCAGTGATGTTGTGGTACTTGAGGAGCGCGTTGGTGGAGACTGGGCTTCAGAAGTATCCAAAAAGACCCTCGATCGCCTAGGTGTTCCGAGTGGCAGTATGAAGAATGGCGTTCCTGCCAAGCTCAAGACCAAGAGTCCTACCAACAGTGGTAGATCGTCGCCCGTTCCAGAACCTATCAGGGGCCGGCGTAAAGACGGAAAGCTCAGGGGCTGCACAGGATTGAGCAACCTCGGAAACACCTGCTACATGAACTCCGCTCTACAGTGCGTGCGCAGTGCGGAGGAACTCACCTACTACTTTCTGAGTACGGACCCTCGCCTTTTCCTCTACCGTGGCTGTTATTCACTGACCATTTTCGGTAGACGATGTGTATAAGAGAGATCTCAACCCCAGTAATCCTCTCGCCCATAACGGCGATGTAGCCAAGGCGTACGCGAACCTTCTTCGTATGATCTACGACGAAGCTGGTCAGTCGTCGTTCGCTCCCCGCCAGTTTAAACATACCATTGGTCGTTATGGTCCAGCGTTCTCGGGATACGGGCAACAGGACTCGCAGGAATTTTTGCTGTTCCTACTGGATGGGTTGCAAGAGGATTTGAACAGAATCCAGAAGAAGCCATATATCGAGAAGCCAGACTCCACGGACGAGATGGTCCACGATAAGGAGGCCCTCAAAGAGTTTGCCCAGAAATGCTGGGACATTTACAAAGCCCGCAACGACTCGGTCATCACGGATCTTTTTGCCGGCATGTACAAGTCGACTCTTGTCTGTCCTGTCTGCGAAAAGGTCAGCATCATCTTTGATCCATTCAACAATCTGACGCTTCAGCTTCCGATTGAGAATCTCTGGAGCAAGGAGATCTTCTTTTTCCCTCTCCACCGCAAGCCCGTCATCGTTGATGTGGAAATTGACAAAAACGCCAGCATCAAGGCGCTCAAGGAGTTCGTGGCCAAGAAGATGGGCTCGGATCCTCAGCGTCTCGTCATGGCCGAAATATACAAGTGCAAGTTCTACAAGATGTTCGACAACGCTGCGTCCATTGCTGATTGCCAGATTGGCCAAGGCGATGACATCGCAATCTTCGAGGTTGAGTCTGTGCCCACCAACTATAACCCGGACAAGCGCCAGAAGAGCTACTTTTCTTATGGTCGTTCAGACTATGAAGAAATTCCAAGCTTTGACTCACCCAAGGCAGACCGAATGCTTGTGCCCATCTTCAATCGTCATTGCCGGCCAAAGTCGAATAACAGCGGAAGTATGCAGCGGTCACTCTTCGGAGCTCCTTTGTATGTAATCATCACCAGAGAAGAGGCTCAAAACTACGATGCCATCCTTCGCAAAGTTCTTGAAGCTGTTGCCACGTTGACAACGCGAGACATTCTCAACGAGGGTAACATCGTGGGAGCTGATGAGCAGGGGGCAACTCAAGAGGATTCGGATACCGTTGTGATGAATGAAGACGACGCGCAGTCTGCAGATTCTAAAATCAAGACATCATCCGTGGACGGTGAGGATGGCTTGGTGGACGTCTCCATGCGCGACGCGGACGAGACGGATACTCCTTCACAAGACGCCAAGCGTGAAAATGCTGTTTCGAGCCCTGGCAGCTCTATTGCACCTGGCCTCCGGAGCCTCTTCGACATTAAGATAATCAAATCGTCACACGAGGTTGTTCCTCTTGGCTGGTCCTCAGTCGACGACATCAAGGACTATCCGTTGATGTCGTCCAGGGTCAAGGCACACTCGCCTAGCAAGAAGCAGACAAAGACCAGCGATGAGTCGGATCAGGATGGAAGCGCCGGCAGTGCTTCTGACAGTGACTCGGACATGTTCGCCAGCGTCAGTCGCCCTAAGGCTGTAAAGACGCAATCCGACGAGCGTCCTCTGATCCGTCCGGGCGAGGGTATCGTACTGGATTGGAACGATCAAGCCCACGATGCTCTATTTGGTGGAGACAAGAAGGAAACTGACGGGCTTCGTGGAACTCCTACGTGGACCAACGTGGAGCGCATTCCTGATCAGGAACTTGCCAAACGTCGTGATCTTCGCCGGACCCGGAAGAAGAGGGGCATTACGCTCTATGAATGTCTTGATGAGTTCAACAAGGAGGAGATTCTTTCCGAAAACGATGCATGGTACTGTCCTCGCTGCAAGGAGCATCGGAGAGCCAGCAAGAAGTTCGAATTGTGGAAGACTCCCGACATCCTTGTCATGCACCTGAAGCGATTCAGCGCCAGCAGGGGTTTCAGGGACAAGCTTGATGTCCTGGTCGACTTCCCCGTTGAAGGGCTGGACCTGACCGGCCGTGTCGAAGCACCTGAAGAGGGAAAGAGCCTAATCTATGATCTCTTCGCGGTTGATAACCACTACGGTGGATTAGGAGGCGGTCACTATACGGCCTACGCGAAGAACTTTTTCAGTGGCGAATGGAACGAGTACAATGGTAAGTGCCTGCTGACCGCGTCCAAGAATAACCGCGTTTACTGACGGACCTGGTAGATTCGTCTGTCTCACGACCAATTGATCCCCAAAGTGTGGTGACTCCCGCCGCCTATTTATTGTTTTACCGTCGCCGTTCAGACCGCCCGCTGGGCGGAAAGATCCTGGAAGAAATCACCGAGTCGTCGACTCGAGCAGGCAGTGAGGACAACTCCCCTGCTGGATCCCGTGGGCAATCGCCTTCGGGGGAAGGGCGGCGTCTCGACGGCTCCTCCCGCAATGGGTCGTCGAGCGCCTTAGCCGGAGTCGGAGCAGCTCACCAAGCGGGAGTTGGTGGTCTGCGAACAGGAATCCGGGCGAGGAACGAGGACAGTGATGACGATGATGAATCGCCCCCGGACTATTCGGACAGCCCAGCCGCTGGCGAGCGGAGCCTTGCGAATGCAAACCGACTGGAAGGTATGAGCTTTGATGAAGACGAGTTCGGCGATGGAGCCTATGCCAACCCGCTCCCCTACTCAAGCCAGCCCACGTGGTCCTTCGACCGAGTCACAGATGCTCATGGCCTTTCACAGATGACCACAGTACCTCCGGGATCCATCTCTGATGAGGATTTGTTCGACGACGATGCCAGCAACAAAGCGGTGGGCGGGGGAGATCTCAGCGACTCCGACTTGCGCCTCGCCGCATTGACCGGAAGTCCGATCGGTCAGGGAGTGTTCCCGGGCACGCCGATGGAGGAGGAAGCTCCGATTCAGGACATCCCTCCGCCACTAGACGGCGATGACGATGAAGATTTACCCGTGGTGGAGCTACGGGTGAATGATGATGACCAGATCGTCTCGGACTGAGCGACCTCTTGGTCAACTAATGAGGCGATCATCGCGGAAGAAATACGCCTGTTGCATGGCTGATAAATTCCGTATGCTATCTCCTATGCTGGTGAGGAGTGATGTCTCCATCGCTTATCCTCAGCCAGCCGTTTGTGATGTTTATACATAATCATTGTTTGGAAGAGGGGGTTGAGGGCACTGTGTTAGATCTAATACTCCTCGGGGGGCCATACAAGCCATCCATGCATTTACATTGTGTCTACGAAGAGTCATGACGGTGCATCTGGTGAGCACCGTTTCAAAAGCATTGTTATTTGTCTCAGACGGTAGAGGATTCAGCCTTCTCCTCCCGCTTTGCATCATAAAGGGTTGTCCTTTTATCAGCTTTTACAGCTTTTCTTATTCTGGGAACGGTAGAACATTCGGAATAGGTGGTACAGTACTTGTTCATAAGTAAGACATGGGAAGTGACAATGTCAGAGTGTCCATCAGATGACCGAGCAGAGACCGATGAAGCTGTCACCTGCTCAGAGCCTCACCATCACTTGTCAGTTGTCACATCTCCAATGTAAGATTTATTCCAACTCAATAGAACGTCATAGTGTCTGATTTTCCACGTGGAGTGAGACTCAGACGAATGGACTGATTTATCATCTGATACTTCCCACTATATATACCTCACCTGTTCCTTCCATCACAACCCACCCCCCAAACAAACCAAAATGTCCTTCTTTCCTCCTAACACAATAATAATAAGCACTGCAACCGCATGGAAGATCAAGAACTCCCCATAGCCCTATGCGTCTTGCTAGTCTGCACCCTCGCCGTCCTTCTACTGGTTAAACCTCCCACACACACCTGCGCTTCTTCCTCGCATCTTCTCCTCATATAAGCCTCGTCGATAATCAGTACCTACTTCATCTTCTTTTACCATCTGCGAAATGTCAAAAGAACCAAGAGCAACAGCAATAGCAACAGTACCACCCGTCGAAGTCGAAGACGAGGAGTCAACACCTCATCCCAATCCCCATCCGACTGTCCGCCTCCACAGCACAAACACAAACACAAATACAACTACAAACGGTGCAGTGACATACACTGAGAACAAGACCAACGCATTAGACATCAACATCCACGAGTACCAGTTGCTCCCTCGACAAAGGAGTCTCCTCCTAAGCGATAGCGAGATCAGCGTCCTGGATCTGGGTCCTAGTCTTGAGTTTGAGTTTGAGTTTGAGGTTGAGGTTGAGGCCGAGGGGGACGATGGCTCAGGCACGCTGCGTCCAAGCGAAGGGAAGCATGGCTATGACCATGGCCAGCGGAATTGTCGCGGGGAAGGTGGGAAACTAGGGCCGGGGCCGTTGTTGGCTGTACCTGGAAGGAAGGTCTCGATTGAGGAGACTACTGGTGCTGGTGGTGGTGCGGCTGTGAGGATCATTTCGTCGCCTTTGGTGTCGCCGTTGAGGACGACGAAGAAGGGGAATAGTGGGAAGGGCAAGGTGAGGGAGTGGGAGTTGAATGCGGATACGGGGGTTGAAGGGAAGAGGTTGGAGGAGGGCTGAGTTGAGTTAGGGTTGGATAGATGATGTAGGGGGCGTGTGTTGATGTCGTTGATGATGTCTTAGATGGGTATGTTGTTGGGGATAGAATGCCGGCGTTCATGTGTTTTCGGTAGAGATAGACTGGGCGACCAGGGTGAGTGTGTATAGATGTGGTGTATATAACTTAGACTGGACGGCGTTTGTCTGCTTTAAGTATCTTGAACACGTTGCTCTATTGGAGACTATGCATTATTGTATCTGATCTATATCCTGTCTAGTCTATCCTGATTTGATCGTCACATCTACTGGGGGACAGGCCAGCCGTCCACGTATTTCAACGGATTATATCCCAATCGAGCGTTCTGGAAACAATTAGCCATTGACTATTCAGATTACGGTATGTTCTTACCCAAAATTCATAGCCTATAGTTTTGTTCACTATAAAGGTCAGCATCTACCTCGATCTCCGTACGACAGGGCACCTACAGTAATGATAGTATAGTATGTCACCGCTCTTTTCTGTCAACACTCCCTGACCTCCTGGTGCGTAAACGTCGCGGTTGGAGGCATACACGATCTCCCCGCCGCCGTTGGCTAGGTCCCTGCCTTGCTTATCCACGAACGGCCCCCGGGGGCTCTTGGATCGACCAACTCGGATGCTATATCTATTGTGGATGTCAGAACTGCATTGCCGATTCAGCAGAGAGAATACTTACTCTCTTCCTGGGGGAGGCAGTTTCTTCGTATCGAACTTGCAACACTTCCCGTAACTGAACCAGAGATAATACCATGGCTCATGGTACGAGAAAAAACTTCCCTCAATGGGACGGGCACCCGATGGCTCCCGGCACAAAGGGTTTGGGTTCTTGCTCGCCGGCAGCGGCGCCTTCTCCATGTACACCAGCTGCCGTGCCTCGGAGCTCGTATCGTCCGCTACTGAAATCAGGGTTTCGTCTAGCGGGACCTGCCAGATCCCCGACCAGAAGCTCCCGAACATCAGGTACCCTTGACCATCCTCTGCGACGAAAACACTCGGATCGATGGTATTGGAGCTGGTAAACGGGTGTTCTCCCGACCCCGTCCCTGTCCCAGACTGTACGAGTAGCCCGTGGTCCGTCCAGCCCCCAGGACCGGGCGACTTGGATGTGGCGACGCCAATGGCACTGTCACGGCACCCGGAGTGACTAACGGCGTAGAAGCAGTAGTACGTGTCGCCGTGGCGGATGGTCTGCGGCGCCCAGGGCGCTTTCCGGTCGCCCTTGGGGATCACGCTGTCCGCGTCGAGAACGGTGCCGGTGCGTTTCCACGGGCCGTCGAGACTGGGTGCCTCGTGGATGAGAATATGCTTGCCCACGCTGTACGAGTAGTACGTGTCATCGACGTGGATGATACTGGGGTCGTGGATTTTGAAGTCTGTAGCATGCGTGGGCGGGAAAGGGTCGTCAGGCTGCGGGTGGGGATGCGGTGTCTGTTGCGGCTGTTGCGGTTGTTGTGCCCCCTGCGTGAAAGCCTGCGGGATGCGTGTACATAGTGCCCATGTGACAAGGCAGAAGAGGGCTGTCAGAACGACCATTTTGATGACACGATGGCGAGCAGTTGATGGCCAGGTCGATGGCCAGATTGAACTGATCCATGACGGAGTATGGCCTCCGGGCCATGTATAAGGCGGCAGAAGCCATGCCGAGAAATCAGATGTCCTGGCAATCATCTCGGACAGGAGTGTACGCCTCTGAACTTCATCATTGTGGAGCATCTGATGGAGTTGCTACGGGGCAATGTGGTACATAACCATTTAGGAAGCAGATAGATGTGCGGTCCGTGATAGTAGGGCTTGCGGATCGCCGGAAAGACTCCTAGAGTCGATGACGAACGGTCCTCGCTCCTTCTTTTGGCTGATCCAAATGATGATGTGGAGCACTGGCGAGTGAGGTTCCTAATCCCTAGAGTCTGTTAGAGTGGGGATCCCGAATGGTGTTGATGCAAGGACAGACCAAAGACCAGTACGAGCCACAGTGGTCTCAGCTGCAGCAAGGTGGTAGATCAGGTCATCTCATAGAGAGGCTTATTATTTAGAAATAATACCTGCTCATGATGATGAATCAACAGGAACATTTAACTAACGAGGTCCCCTTCTAGACTCCGTGGATAAATCCTCGTGCTGCGAATCATGGTCGCTGATAGGTTCCTGAGGCAGACAAGCATTCCGCGAGGATCAGTAAAGTATCGTCGCCCCACAGCACTGGCAGCATAACGCTAATGATCGCTACTTGTACAATGCATCGTTCTTCCATGAAACCAATGACAGCATTGACAATGCTCAAAGAGCTACAGGATACTCCTTGCTTCTTACGACCTCTTTGACTCATATCCTGTTTGTTCCCCTCCAACGCCTCAGAGAATTTTCTGGACGAAGGCAGACACAAAAATGGTTGAGCGGTTTATTGGACGAAAGATGAAATGGCCTATAGTCGTAGAAGTGTACTATATGGTATCACACTGTGCTGATTTAAGGCTGCAATATATGAAGGCAATGTAGTTCAACACGTCCACCAACGCCCCGTGTCACGAGCCTGCGGCGTCTTGAATCAAGCGAAACAATCTAACGGTATGTGCAGACTATCGGGCGACAATCTTGTCCACCTCGTCCTTGGCCTCTGTCCAAGTCTCCAGGTTCTTTCGCGCCCAATCCAGATGGCAGCGAGCATAGGCGACCTATTAACAATCAGCATGGTCGCCTTCGACGCGAAGGTCTTCCTATGGGGACAACCTACCATATACCGCCGTAAATCAGCCTCCTTATCCTTCTGAAACCGCTTCAAGTCTTGTAATACTCCGGCACTCGCGTCCTTGACATCCTTCTCGGAGACCTCCAGCGCTTGTTCCAGCTGTAGAGAAAGGGCGTCAGTGATGAGCAATGCAAGACGTCAATTGATAGCTAACCTGTATCAAGCTCTCTTTAGTCTTTCCAATCTGGTCTCGTCGCGTGCGTTCGGGGTCCACGTCGGCAAAGCCGTGTATCGCATGACTGATGCGACCAAATATTTTGTTCGCTACAAACGTGCCACTTGACGTTTTGCGGTGAGCTGGAGTAACGGATGGCCCCAAGTCGGGTCTCCGGGGCGGAGAGGTGTGGTATGACTGCGGCTGTGGGCTGATCGCCTCTCCATGTGTAGGCGGGAAATCGGAGTCCGCAGAAGCCGTGTCTTCCGAACCCGCAGAGCGTCCGTCACCCTCACGGCTCCCAGCGCCACTGGTTGCTGATGAGGCAGACAAGGAGCGTTGCGGTCGGTTCGGCGCAGAATGAGGGGAGGTACGGTTGAGATACTGCTCGATACGTTTGGCTTCAAGCTCGCTTCTCTCTAGAGAGTCAAGTAAGGTTTTCTTCTTGGCGAGCTCATCTCGTGTCATCTCTTCTTGCACGCGTTTGAGAACTCGGTACCGTAACACACTGCGGACGACACTGGCGAACTGGGCGCTCTCCCTCATGGGCTCCGCAAAACTTGCGCTCAGCGAGGTTGACAATTCCTCGGTCGCAATGTAGGACGTATCAGCGGCTTGACCGATGCGCTCAATAGCCGCTGCGACGGTCGGAGATTGTTCAGATAAAGAGAACCCGTTGTATCTGGCGCCCAGCTCCATGAGATCCGCAGACAGCGACGACAGATGCGACAGCGTGCGACGGTTGACCTTTTCGATGTTACCTTGAAGAAGTAGCTCGAGTTCTCGCGTAGAAGCTTCGAAATTGATAAAGTATGGATCCAAATCCTGCTCACTCAGTTTCTTCGATTCGGGAGGGAAACGGCCTAGAACATCAGGTCCAGGTACGTTGGCTGGGGCGTCTCCGCGGTCCGCAGTGCCAGAGGTCGCACCGCTCGGTGCCGACTTAAGCTTTGCGGAGCTGGAGGGAACCGGAAGCCAGGAGTGAGCAGCAGTCGGGTTAGCGGGGTCGAGGGGAGGGGCCTTCAGGTTGTTCTTTGGCACCGACGATGCAGGGTGGGTATGAAGAACCTCGCTCTAGAATGAAGTCAGCCTGAGCTTGCGTGAGCTGCACGTCTTATATACACACCCAGCTAACGTTCGGATCGAGGAATCTCCACCAGACTCCATCCTCCCGAACTTCCTTCATCCGGCGACACCGATTCAAGAAGACGGCAAGCATCCGTTTGCGCAAATCAATGATGGCCGAGTCTTCCTTGGCTTTGGTAGGCTTGGCAGCATAATCTGCCATTGTATGCTTCTCTGGAATCGGGGGGATGACGAGCGTGGGATGAAGGTTCACCAGGGTCTGTCGCAAGGAAGCGAACTCGGAGTATCGTCGTCGGACTTCCAAATCCTAGATTTCGTGAATATCTCACTCTTCTGCGCTTCAAGGGGCACATACTCCAGTCCGTATCGTATATACAATGAAACTACCGCCGCCCTCGTGGTTCTTCCCGGCGTCCGTGATGAGGATCGGCATGTCCGGGTTCTCGTAGAGGATTTGTTCTATACGGCTATCGTAATGACTCTTTCGGGTATAGCCATGACTTGTCTGCTGGGCGCCATAGCCTTCGGGTTCATCCTCATCGCTTAGGTCCTGCGGTCGGGAAACGTAATCGGGCGGACCTTGGCTGGACGATCGGCTGGAGGGGGACACAGGAGAGTCTTCGCGATCATAGAGAGCTGAGAACGTCAGTTGCGAAGGCAGACTGTGCGAAAGGGAAGTATTACGAGGTGACAACGCTGCAGAGTGCAGCGATTCCGAAAGACGTGCCTCGTTATCGAATGCGCCGTACGGGTTGTTATCCTCGTCGTTCCACATGTTGGGGGCTGGTAATCACAGGAACAGCCGAGCTCAACGCACTTGGCAAGAAATTCAGGAC
>JAABUG020105205.1:0-38070 GCA_011319215.2 Scortechinia acanthostroma
GTTGGTCAATACCCCTCACTCGGCATCTGCAGCGACGCCCGTGGACTCCGTGAATACGCCTGGGCCCGATGCAGGTGCTTCTTCGTATCCGACACCTTCTACTCATCATGCAGACTCCCCTCGAGTGGATGAGCCTACTACCCGCTTGAATTCTAGCGTTTTGCCGCTCAACCAAGCCGTCGAAGCATTGGAGTCGACACGCAACAGGCCGACGCAACAGCAGACGGGCGAGCAGACGATTATCACGTCGTTGCAATCGTGTAAATTTACGGACGAGAAGGTGCATCTTAATAATAAACAGATCCAGAGGATTATCAAAGCGGGAGCTTGTCTTCTCACACTGGACCCTTTTAAAATTCTACGGCCCCTCCTCGACGATGCGGATAATACGTCATCCAGCCTGAAGAAACTTGGACTCCCTGACGAATGGAAAGGTATAAATGGAGCTGTGAATTACCTCAGAGTGCTTGATGAAGACAAAGCCAAGAAGAAGATGCTTGATCCGATGGCCAAGCGTGTCGCGCAAATATTGTTCTATCTCAACTACGAGTCTCTGCGTAAGAAAGGCGAGCCCGATGTGGTGACCCGCATCCTTGACGCCTACCACGATGATCCTAACAAATCAAAGCCAAAAGAAGTTCGCCAAAAGAACTTTCACACTTATCACCTACGGTTGGGCAGATGGTGGTGGAGGCTTGCAGCGTGGTTGGGACTTGGTATCTTGTTGGTCGCTGACGATATAGCGATGAACATGTATGTGGCACGAGCGGCTCACTGTGCCCCGGCTAACTCAGGCGTATAGGCTTAGTGGCAGCTTTTCCAATTATCAAATTGACGCCCTCATTACCTTGGCGTTGCGCACTCGCCCCGGCACTATTCAGCTATATCATTCGCTGGAGCCAGTCGCGAGGTCACTCTTGAGCGGAAACCTTCCAACTAGTCTTCGTCAAATCTTGATGGATGCTAACACAGGCCTTCTGACACACAATGCGCAAGAGACTGCGCGAACACAGGATGAGAACGCCTCTAGGAGCCAGGAGACTTTATGTCCCTGGAAGGTGGAGAACACTATACCGTACGCGGAGAAAACCGCGACTGATTTCTTTGACTCACTTACGTAGACACTAAGCTTTTCTGGTGCAACTTTTGGCCATCCCGAATCATTCTTAGCCAAGCGACTTTTCTTGATACCGATATTTCAGTTTAGTTGATTTCAACTGACAGTTATCTGCTGATTTCCGGCATAGCAGTGTACACAGGACGCTATCTGGTTCAATGTTTCCAGAAGCATTCCAATACCATGAATTGTTCGGGATTGACCGACCTTTCATGCAATGTACCCTTTTAGCTATCGCAGTGCTCCATTTAATCATTTGGATCTTATGTCGTTGCGTCTAACTTTTTCACCTCTTTCTCCCACGATCCGCTTTTCATTCACCTTACCTTTGGTTGCTTCTTACTTTGTTACGGATAGGAAATTCAAGGTAGAATTTGATAGACTTTACAAGCCAAGATATCCTTTGATGAAGCAGCTCTTGCAAATAAAAAAAAGTAAAAGAAGAGGGGTACTGCTGCGGTTGCTGATGTGCTGGAATGGACGATAAGGCGCGTCATAGTCTCTAATAAGTCAGTTGCACGATTCTAATACTGGCTCAATCAAAACTATGTTATGGAGAGTTGAGCTGGGCAAATGACCCTACTCAACAAGGCTCTGTTGCCGACGGGGTTCCTCCTCTTGGTCACAGTGATGCTCAACCATGATCAATCACTTGAACTGGTGGACACGCACACTAAGTGTCCAATGCGGTTTAATGCGGCCAATAATATGGCCGATGAGGGGGCCCACTCGTCTTACTGGGTTAGACCAGATGCAAGCTCACCGTTCTGGCAATAGGTAGCGATTTCCCTTCGAACATCGCGTTGCACACTTCATAAAAGCACTGAAAATTGATCAACGCTAGCTCACTCCTTTTGAAAAAGTTCAACGACTGTTCAACTGTATGAATACTACCACATCTTGACCCATCGACGGAAATCGGAGGAGCAAAGCGGGGGCTTTTGGGTCAGGCTTGAGGATGGCTAACTCCTTTTTATGGAACTAAGTCTTTTCAACCCAGTAACCTTTGGCTCGGTTAATCTACACTGTTGCTCTCACCTGCATTCCTTATCACGACAGTCCTCCTTCCCTTTCTCTTATATAATGGCTCCCATCAACTCGTCGGGCTGCTATTGATTATCATTTACTACTTTAACAGTCTGTCCCTTGAAGAAAGGTGGTGATATTCGTGCCCTATTCAATCCCATCCGATGATGGTGTGTACGAGTAGAATGTGCGCGCTGAGATCAGTGCAAACCAAGCAAGGCCAATCAGGTCGCCAGTTGACCAACGGATTTCAGTCAAGAGGCGTTGCTGGGAGCGAATGAGCAGCTTTTAAAACCAAAGAGATTGAATACGAACCCTTTTTAGTTCCTCAAAAGAGCCAGCTGACGTCGTCGCAGAGAGGAATTCAACAGCAGCTGAGCACGTCGCCCAGCGTTTGAGATTGTCGATTCCTACCGCTCCATCATCCTTGACGTATTTCTGCATCAGTTCCATCATTACCCGCCCCACAGGGGCCAGATCGCTCGCCTGAATCCTACCGGGCGATCGAACGGAACAGCATTCAATTCGTGCTACGCATTCTTGTTAGACCTTGTTGAGCTAGCCTCAAGTAGTGGGATTACCGATTTGAACCTCCCCTTCAAGAGACATCAGGATGCTGGAACAGTCAAGGGAAGTGTGCTGGAGATTTTGCTCGATGAGATACGATAATCCCTCCACGAACTGGGAAATAATTAGTGATCCTTGTATCTAGGGGAAAGAGGGGAAGGACCTGAGACATAATGGCGGCCAGCTGCTGCTGGTTTGGGAAGGCTTTGCAAGCGACGACATGATCTAAGGTGAGAGGGTGGAACTTGCTGAGAGTATATAGGGCATCAGAGGTACGAAAACATTCCCAAACCGCGATCACATTTTTGTGGTGCATCGAACGGAGAATGTCCAGTATTCGGTTGGCATCCTTGCTAGGATACTGGCGGATCGCCCAGACGGCACGGCGACCAGAGCGTCGGACGCATACGGCAACGGTGCCAGCCAGATCGCATTCGTAGCATTTCTCGAAAGTATCCCAGGGAGGCTCCTGTCGTATAACTAGGTCTGAACCGGCACTGTTTCCGGCCTCGCTAATCTCCGGAAGAGCCAAGGCTCGTGGAAAGCCCTGTATAGTCTTGCCGCCGGGCTCTATAGAAGATGGAGCCGCGGTTTTTTTGACCAGGCGGCCGTTAGATAGGATCGCTCCCCTGCGTTTAGCGTTTAGCTCAGGCGGTGATGGCACCACAGCTTCAGGATCGGCGGCGGATTTTCTGGGAGCAGCAACTGCGTCCACTAGAATTTGGGTGACCCGTTTGTCGTCCACAGGCCGCATGATAAAGATCAACGATATTGCATTTGGACTGGTAAACGTCTAAACCAGGAACAATGGGATGCATGGGATGCACTCCCTGTGAGCGGGAGCGCTTTAATAGTGTCATAGTGGCTCAAAATAGAGCTGCTGCGGAAGCCTGAGGGCCGCTGTGGGAACCTATGTACAACAGAGAAATCCTGCGCAGGACTACCGCAGCGAGCGAGGTCTCATCCTCTATATATTTTGACACAAAACCAGCTTTGGCATCGCATTTCCTTTCAGCTTCATCCGCGATGCAGCGAACTCTATTCACCGAGGAAGAAATCCGGCTGGCAGCGGAGCGCCGCCGGAAATACATAGGATCTGCCAAGGTCATTATCAGTCAAATACAATTCGATCCTCCATTGCCCCGGGAACTTGACCCAAAGAACTTGGACCGGCTCCGCGAGATCTTCCGTAAAAATCGCTGCCGCCGACTGGATGTGGATAATCACGTCCCTGCGGTTGTATCTCAGGAAGATCTAGCTGTTGCGCTGCGGAAGGCGGAGGTTCCGCAGCGAGCGCTGCTGACTAATGATCCTCACCAACTTCCGCAACTGCGATTCGCGGCTGGACAGCTGCGGGCCCTTCATGGACGTCACCGAGTGCAGGCGGGAGCCGAGGTGCTTCCTCCGGCTGACCGTTGGTGGACGGTAGATCTCTACCTAGATGGCATGGTGTAGTAACCAGGGCTTCATATGTACTGTGCTGACCATCGACGCAGATATCGGCGAAGAGCTGAGAACCTCACTGGTGGAGGAATATGCAAACCAGAAAAAACCGACCGACGGGGAAATATATCGGAAGATTCGACAATATGAAGGCGATGGTAACGAAGCTTTCCGGCAGCGCTGGTTTGTGCGGCTGTCACGAAGCAATCAGGAGCGACTGGATCAGCTAGACAACAGGAAAAACCGACGTCTCCGGCTAGCCTTCGATCGGTTATTGCCAATCCCGGGTCTTTGGGCGCATGGGATGCGAATCAGCATGCTTCACCGACTAATCGCCACAGGTTGTGTCGAGGTGAGTTCTGTGACTAGAGCTAGCTTCCCGCGTTGCCGACCAAATCCTTACCGCCCTGTAGGAGCTCCTGACCTATCTTGGCCATATCAGGGACTTCTGGTCCTCACTCGTGGACTCAGATCCGGATTCGATGAAGAGGATTGATCCAGACACTGTTGATGCCCTGCAGCTGCTGGCGCCGGGCAAGTCCAGGACCGACGCAAAACTGGCCTGTGGGCTGGTGCTAGGCGGCCAAGCATTCGCAGAATTCAGTGACGAAGAACGAAGGGTCATATGGAACCGGCTAGCAAACTTTGACGGGCTTGTTCCGTCTTTGTACACCTTCTTTGAAGACTTCAAGTATCTCGAAAGCTGCGCGCATTGCGTGAGGCGACTCTTTGGCTCGTCAACCGAATCTGTGTGGAAAAGCATGAGCTCGATTTTTGTTCCCTATCGCGATTCGGAGGCGGAAGAGAGAGTTATTCAGACTTCCGAATCCACTTTCCGGCATGAACCTGCAACCGATGCGGAGCGTCTTGATATGGGGTATTTACAGATCTGGCTGTACGCAATGCGACATTATCCTCTGATGCCCCCGGACCCGAAGAGTGACGACGACCTTTTGGCAAAGCCATCTCGTGCCAAAGCCGACAAGAGAACGATCTATGAGATGGCCGAGCTCGCTCGCCGGCTCGGGTTCCAGTCCCCAGAGATCGAGGCAATAATTGATGGCTCTCCAGATCGTGAGATCGCGCGGGCAGCTCTGCTACAGGCCAGGAAACCTAACCGTTTCCGGTATGACAAACAGCAGTTTGATACCCTCATCAGCCGGATTGTTGATTGTTTCTCTGCTGCGGTTCCTGACCAGCCCGAAATTGTTCATGAACTTCTCGCGGATAGCACCGTGAAGCCTCGGGCCCGTTGCGGCATGCCACGAATGCGAACTCACAAGCAAGATAGCCCTTTACTCTTCGTGGACCGTCTGCACGCTGAAGTTGAGGTTGCAGACACAATCACTACCTTTTTTGTCCGCCGTTGTGTTTATTTTGCGTTCTTCGGGAAACCTACACGACCTGGCCCCACTGAGGCCGAGACCAATGGAGAGACTCCCGGAGATCGGAATGTTCCCCCGCTTTCGCCGTTGTTCGTCGGGGAGGATGGGCTTTCTGTCGACGATATAACCACCGCGCATGCTGCTCAACCACGGAAGCCATCTCAACAGGAACGAGGTCAGCCACAGCCCCTGTGTGCCCGACAGGATGTGGAACAGCAAACTCTACCCAGTCAGCAAGCACCGAGGGGACGAAAGGAACGGGATGTTGCGAAACGGCGACGAGAACGGAAACTGCGGAGGCGCAGGCGTGGGCATCACCAAGAGGGGGAATCAAACCAAGACCCCATGGAGGTTGAATGGCTGAGCACAGAGCACTCGGATCAAGATATGTCGGATCAAGAAACCGCGGAACCCCTTGACTCAAGTCCAGTTATTACACGTCCGGAGCCGTCGGACGAGCTAATCACGATCGATTCAGCAATGGCGGCGACGGCGCACGTAGGATCTTTAGAACGCAGTACTTCTAATCAAACCTCCGACAAGGGAGCGCATGGCACTCTAAGTCTTGACTCAGGTGTGCTGCAATCTGCGCATGGCCCGGCAGACCACGAGGAAGCGGACAGGAACAGCCAATGCACAAGGATTTCCGTTGGATCAGAACATCCCGAGCGGGCGTCAGAGGAGAGGCCTACTGTAGATAGCCCGCATCAAGGCGCTGCTCAAGGCCGGATACGGGTCGATAGTCCCCAGCCTGAGTCCCCGAAATCAGATCTTGGCACTGGCAGGCAACAAGCGGTCTCGGATGCGTACCTTGATCAACTGATGAGGGCCCAAGAAGAGCAAGAGAGGCTGGAGGAAGAGTTAGAACGCGAACGACTTGCAGAGGAGCTTGGCCTTTCTAACCAGGAGCAACCTGTTCCGGAAGGGTCGCCTGGATCTCAAGTAAGACAGGGTCCACCATCGAGCCCGCCCCCAAACGAACCAGTACAAACAACGAGCGTGAGCTCAAGGCCCACTCCAGACCCGCTCCCAATCTCTCACCGCGAAGGGCAAATGCCACCCCGAGTGGACAGTCTTGTAGCGTCTCCCAGACGCGCTGCCAGCGACCACGACGGTCAGAGCCCTCAAGCAGTTGAGGACGGGGTCACGCAACCGGCAGGGGCGTTGGTGCCACCAGAACGGGTCGAGATCTCGTTCTGGGCTTTTGAACGAGAACAGTGGAGGAAGACTGATATTTTTCAAGTCGATCCTTCGGATCCGGCGCCGCTGGAACGGGCGGCGCTGAAGTATATGTGGAAGAGATTTTCACTTTATGATCGGAACCTGCAAAGCCTCAGGCCCGACCAGTGCTATCGCGCGGCGACTGTGGACGGCAATAACGCAATATTCCTGATTTCTGAGGACGAAGAGGAGAGACTTGCGGCAGAAGGGCGACTCAACAAGGACAAGCAGCTTCTGAAGATGGTCTCCCGAGTTCTAGACCGGACAGAATCCGAGCCAGGGTCTCCTACCAAGCGCCACCGTTCTATGGCACCCAAGGGTACATAAATTCCTTTCTGGGTATGACATACGAATATATGGGTCAACTTGAGAGGCTTGCGCAAACATGACTTATATCGCCATGAGCAAAACCTCACAGAGCAGTTGACTACCCAAGAGGCATTTCTTATATTGATTTACGGAATATCTAATCCTTTTTATGTGGTATGAAACATGAAGTCATTCATGATTAGATACTCATGGTTATGTCCTTTTATGAAGGGTTCCGACATGGGGAGATTGGCTCAGAAGGCATGCAACAAGAGAAATGCCCTCTTGTGAGAATCCTCTTGTGAGAAAATCAGGCACGTGAGGACTCCAATGAGAGAGAGAGACAGACAGGAGGTACCTCCTTATGTGAAACGACTCATCGGGGGGAATACGTTCTAGAACAGCTGTCTCATGCTCAACCTGGCAATGAGAGATGTGCATATCGCCTGAATTCTTTCTCTTTTAGTGCTGAGTGCTCTAACAACTAATTCTGGCTACGTCAATTCATGGCAGGCACCCGTGCCTGTTTTGTGGACTGCGGTAGCAATGCGGCGCTAAGCCTTTGTTCGCCTCCGCAGCCACATCCAATCCCTGAGGAAGTGGGCCAGCCTGTGCAATAAGGTAGCTGACCCTAGGCAACTCCGAGACCATCCTAGCTCATTTTTAAAGATCGCCGTCAGTCCCGCAGCGCAGTCCCCACTTCTAGCGTGCCCGCCTTCGCCTCACTATATATGGCTATCTTTTCCTCCGTGAGAACAGATGCGTACTTCACAATCCTACCTGAAGACTCATAACATGGAATCTCACTATGCACAATGCAGTCAGGCCGACCGCGACCTACAGCGCGCCATACGCGACCAGGACCTGAGATCAAATCTATTGAACAGAATTGGTCGGATAGAAAATCTAATAAAACAAATGAATGTGGTAGGCAAGAGAGCTTAATTCTTGACTTCATCAACTTACGCTATCTGAGACAGGAATTCAGTCTTTGCAAATTGGACATCGGACGGTTGGAAAATTCTGCAGAGATCACGAGTCCTTCGGATAGTTCAGTGGGTGCTAGTTCGTCTTTCCAGACTGCACGATCGCATCTCGTACCAAGTGAAGAAGGAGCAGCTGCTCTACGTCCCCCGCCAAGATTACCATCCCTACAACTGCCGTGGGCTCGGTCGGAAAGGGCGAGGTCGCGGCCGAGAAGGCCAAGGCAAAAGCCTGACTGGACAAAGTTGCCCAGAATCATGGGATGCAAGTACAGCGTCTCTCGTATACAAAAACTTCTCACGGCGTCTGCCTCTGGATGCCGTACTGACAGGCTTATGACTACCCGCCTCTTCTTTGCCGTAGCCAGTCCGTTTGCTATGGCTCAACTTCAAGAACTTCTGACCGCAATGCGACGAAATGAAAATGCTCTCCCTTTTCCAGAAGTTGGCTCCCTTAATGATGTTATGCATGCCCTTGACAGGTCAGATGGGTCTGAATTGATTGCTTGTATTCGATCTAGGCTTCATCTAGTGGACCTTGTTGAGTTATATAGTAGGGAAAGGCTGGATTATCCGCGAGGCAGTAGTCGAGCATTCGCGGATTCCGAGACTACGTCAGATATCATAGCCGAGAGATTCCCGCTGTTAGAACGAGGCCGCTCAGAGTTCAAGCGTCAATGCGAGATCCTTCGACGCAGACTGTACGACGGCAGGAACTGGCACAAAATCGCTCAAAAGTTTGGTAGTGCTATTATCTACCTAGTCCCATCTGGAGGGGAATTTGAAATTACTAACTCAGCGCATGTAATCGCCCTCCTCAGTATCAGTACCAAGCTGACGTTGACTAGAGTTCAAAGGATACCGACGCAGCGCTTTGACAATTTCCTAGAAGTGCTTTGTGAAAAGCGAGGTGACTTCTTACAAAATTGTGTCCAATGTCTGGACAGAAAGTTAAGAGATCTTTCACGTTTACGTCAGTGCAGTCTGCTGCGACTCGAATCAGCAATCCCAAGTGAAATTAAAGGGAAAAAATTTGACTCGAATGGACTGCTCTCTCTCCTCCATCCTCTTTGAGTTCTCTTTGGAGGTGGCAGGTACTAACACTGGACGAACTAGAACGTGACTGGTCTATGGCCTTTATCTACATGCAAACTAATTGCCTAACCTAAATTCAGAGGTTGAAACTGATCTGGAGTGCTCCATCTGTATTTCATAATTCGGGAGTTCTTTGTCTTTTGCTGGTAGTCTGTTGACGGGGCGTATGATCACTTGTGATCCATGTTCATAAACGATTAGAGCGCCACAGCTAGTTGTGGCGTTGCTGCGGAGATGCTTGGCAGGCACCCATGCCACTGTTTTATGACGGCGGTACGAATGCGGGCGCTAAGCTTCCTTCGGTTTCTACAGCGACGTCCCAGCCAATAGTCACCCGCCTCAGCATACCTTCAACTCGTACTACTGCGTAAGGTTGGTTGCTGGCCAAACCCTTTCCGCATCGACCCGCACCCCCCTTGATGGTGGCGTTCCCTGACCAAAATTTTCAAGAAAGGTACATGATCGTTTTTCTCCTCCTTGGAGCGATGACCTGACAGCGCACAAAGGCAATGTTTATGGTATGCGTAGAAACTTGCAAATAGCAACATTCGTCTTATAATCCCGCCAATGAGAGATGAGCATATCCCCCCAGCTTTTTATCGCCGCTTTGAAATGCTGGGTGCTACGGCTAGCTGTCGCTGCGGAAATGCTTGACAGCAAAGGCACCCATACCACTGTCTTATGGACTGCGACAGCACTGCGGCGCTAAACTCTTCCGAGTCAGTAGACTGCGGGTTTTCTATGTGCCCCACAGCCCGCAGCAGTAACAGGCCAATATGGCCCGTTCTAGTGGGCCGGCTGGGGCTAAGACATTTGTCACAATTGTTGTGCTATGACGTCCTGGGGCATGAAGCATTCAGGAAATCGATCTGGCCTATCCAACATACCATATCGTCCAGGGGACGTAAACTGCAGAGAGCTTCAATATTACAAAAACTGTCTTGGCCGATAACGCAGAGAGATTTCACCTTGGTACCTTTGAGTAGTATGTCGGTCCATGAACAAGCAGCATCTCTCATAGTTGTACCCAGATGACCGCAAAAACCATTCCTATAGTAGTTATTGAATGCATGGCTCTTAACATCATGCAGAAACTTCTTCGTAGGGTCTTTCGAGCGATAATCCAGTCCTCGAGGAGAGAAAGAAGAACAGACATCCATAGTACGCCAAATAATGAGCCAGGTATAGCTAGAGTCCTGGCTCGGGTTTCAGTATCTGCCAAAACCGATGCAATCGAGATACTGAAGCTTTGGGGCAAAACTATAACTGCTGCTATCGCAAGTTCCAGAAAGGATATCAAGAAATTGCCGTCTCTCAAGGTTGATGAAATGGCGTAATAGTCTTGGTCCGGATCAAGGGTGAGAACACTTGCTGTACCCAAGTGCTGTAGGGACGCAGTGCTGTTGTCTGCTTGGGCGTGCACCCTGGCTGATTGGTTGATATTTCCGTCAAGAGAAGTTCCCGCCGTTTCGTCTAGGAGCCTTGCATTAGTTGTATACGGATACGACAAACGACAAATGTATTGTTGGCATACCCGGATATAGTAACTCAAGGAACGTGATAATTGGGACAGCAAGCAAGACTATTGGCATTATTTGGCCAAAGCTCCAGTTGTTGCTGTAACCAAACTGCATGTCCCACGATGCCAAATTATCGAGGTCGGAGATCAAATTCGACAATCCGTAAGCAAAACTCACTAAAAGCCAGTAAACCTGTGTACAGTTAGCGGGAAAGCAAACAGCTCGCCAACTCGGCTGTGTCCGTACCTCAAAGTACATCGATGCCCAATGGTCTGCAAGGACACGTATACCCAGGAAGAAAGCAAGCGCGGCGAAGTAAAACATGTTTCCTACGGCTCGTGGTAACCTCCGAGACTCCTGTTGCCTGTACTGGTGTAAATTCCACAGCAGGTCCCGGACGTGTTTGCTAATTATTTTTCTTGGTTTAGCGACAAGAAACATGGATAGAGGTTTATGAAGCTTGACAACTCGGATAAAAAACCCAAGAACAGTCGGGACAAGAAAAAGTAACATATAAACGGTTTCTGGGGTGTTCTTCTGGGGTAGTCTGGAAAAGTTGCAGATGGCATAATCACTTGGGGATGGGTTGCTCTCCCCAACCCAGTCACCATTACGGGCAGCCCATTGATAGTGTCCAGTAGGGAACATTGCCACTACAAGCATTATCATGAGCACCAACATGGATAGGATTCTCCACTGTCGCTGTGCAGGACGGTTGTGAAGGTAATTTCGGAGGAAGGTGAGGCAGGAGAGATGGGTTAGGCTTGAAAACCACGCCAATCGAACCACAAGAAGCCAAAGAAAGGAACTAAGGCCACATGGAAGTTGAGCGTATCCGCTAACCAAGACAGCAATCCCTGTCGCGATTTGAATATCACTCATAGAAAGTACGTACTACTTGGCTTTCAACAAAGGGCATTTCATAAGGCGTGGAACTACTTACTTTCCGTAGGGAAGAATCAAACCTAGACCAGTTCCGCTGGTCGGATACTAAATGTTTTGCAAGTCTGCTTAATCTTCCCCTGATAGTGTTTAAAATCATCATGTCAACTGGGTTTGGACGCAGAGATATACTCGGCCCAGCAGTCCCACTGTCGTTGCGGAATGCATCCAAGGTTGGACTGTAGCAGAGAAAATAATGGACAGTGATGATAATAACCACAAGGCCAGCGGAAACAGTATAGCCGACAAGAACCTTAGGCCATTAATAAAGTTCCCTGAAGCTGCTAAAGTAAGCGGAGAACTTACGCCACTCCCAGTAATATCAGCATCATACTGAAACTTGTCAGGACGCTCGGAGCAATTGTACCCGCACTGCCCACTCATAATTGCAAGAAATTTAGAGACAACATATATCAATCAGGGAAGACATTTAAGGGGAGTTGGAAATATATACACAAGGTATGATAATAAGGGGCAAGACTAAGTGGCAGTGCAACGCGCGGCAGCCATACATAACTCGCTTATATTGCGCACTGCCGCTTGGCAAGTACAAGTCTGGTCATATCGGTACACGACGCCAAGTTTAGCAGGGATTCACACCATCAAACCTTTTTGGCCCAATCTGGCAATGATAGATGCGTATTGTCGCCCAGAATATTACCCTATTTGCAGGGCGCTCCACAGCTAATTGAGAGCGCTGAAATACTCGGCAGGCACCCATGCCACTGGACTGCGGCGGCGATGCGGCGCTAAGCTTTCTTCAGCTTCCTCAGCCATGTCCCAACCAATAGTCGCCAGCCTCAGCGTACCCTCAACTCTCACAACTGCGACTAGCTGGGTAGAAGGTCCGAGTGTCACGATCCAGCCTCCCTTTTTACTTTTAAGTCCCCGACAGCCTTCGAATGGGTCTAAGATTACGAAGTATACCGATGGATAGAAACCTCTTACATTACCTTGCATTTGGTGTGCCTAGTGGTTTCAAGGCTGTGTGCTAATCCCGAAAATATCCTGATCGCTTGGGTGTTAGTGCACGGATAATATGCAACATGGGTGTCCAAGCCCTGTTCCCGCATAGGCACTATTCCACTATTTACTGCGATCGCCAGAGGCTGGATGCCGCCGTTCGTTACCTGTGCGTGGCTATGCAGGCCCCCGTGACATCCAAAGGAGCCCCATTTCTCTGGCAAACTCAGCTGGTGTTTTATTATTTTCTATTTAACAACTGACACCCTTCTATTTCGGTATGCTAATCCAGCATGAACCATTCAGCATGAAACATCAGAAATATTCTCTACTCTCTTTGCAGGGCAGCGCCTCCTCAGCGACGAAGCACTCTCTCGGCCGCGATTCCCCCGAGCCTCAGAAATCAGATCAAGATGCGAATACAGGACATGATCATCGCGCAGAAGATGCTGTCTCACTTCAGCGCTCATCATGGACCTTGATACTGGCGTCTGTCTACTCATTGGTGGCTCTTATGTCGTGGATCATTCTGTGCATTTTGTCGTTCCGGCCGTTGACCACAAAGTCTTACGAGGCTCCAACCACAATGGTCGACTATATACATAACGACTATGACGTAATGTACGCTAAAAACGAGAAATGGTATCAGGCAGCCCGAGTAATGCAGTCTATCACCGGGGTTTTGACCATTCCATTGACTTCGGCCGTGTGCTCCGCTGCCGCTGTCGTTTTCGTCCAGCGCCATGGCAAAGACTCCAACATAACTATGAGGCAGCTGCTCGCCCTTGCAGATAAACTTTGGACAGACACGTCTCTGTACTGGAAGCTTGTTCGGAACCCAAAAAATTCATGGAAACGTTACTTCAGCTCGTTCCTGTAATTGCGATAGCACTCCATGCCCTTGGGGCCCTGATCTCTCCACTTCAAGCACTGCTTCTATTGATTAAGGCTATCAAAGTTCCGAGCTCAGGGGCCTGGGCTACGGCCATTCCCGATCTTTTCGGTGGTGACGATGTTTTGAGTCTGGATATGATCGCAGACGCAGCCATTCCAGCGTTGAGCTCAATCACGATCAATGATTACGACCAATTGCTTTGGCCGTCTACCCCCAACTGTTCCAGATCGGACAGGTACTGTCGGCTGGGCATCAGAGAAGGAGACCTACCCGATTTTTCCGATCCTTTCCTCACTCCGCTGCCTACGGATTTAACACCGGTGTAATTCGTCAGTTTGCACCTCGCATGAACTTCAGCATAAAAGCCACTCACATCCAACCTTGGGAGTTCCCCCCAAATTGCACATCTTATGACTTTCACGCTCATTATCGCGGTAGCCTATGGGAAGTGGGCGTTTGTGCTCCGGTCAAAGCCCAAAGAAAAAAAATAGGCAAAAGCAGTTCTGCGGGCCGTGGAAGTACTCTCGAGACCGACAGGATGTCCGTGAGGATCTCTTCATGAATATAACTCTCTTCTGCGTCAACGGACCTCCAACTTGCTCCACTACGACCCTGGTCAAGTTTACTGCACATACGACTGCCGGTTGGTTCGAGCTTCCCAACTACATGAACCTGGGGGTACCAGGGCCCCTCCAACAACGAGATCCAACCGGCCCAGACCAAACAGTAACGCATCCACAGTAGGTGTCACATTATGGACTGAGTCTGCTCATGAGTTGATGAATCCAACAGATTCGGAGCCGACGAGAGACCCGGCCTAACATACGAAAACCTAGAGGGTTATTATCTCGGCGAACTGCAAATGCCCGGCCCTCTTCTCAGCTTAGCGTGGGCGATTTTCGGATCCGGACAATCTTATATGTCCACATGTAGTAATGTTCTGGGCGATCCAGAGTTTAGCAACCGCACTTCTGCAAGCGATATTCGATATTGCTCTCAGCCACCTCTCGGGAAACTATTTCTGTATCCTGGTGGCTCCGGACTAGCCGCATCAGCAATAGGAAAACGCGATGTCAACTCAGACTGGCCCGATGACGATTCTGTTCGGGCATGGCTCGCATCATTTAACAACAACGAAACATTTCCGTCGGCTCTAGAGAACGCCTGGACTGCTGGTTTGTACATTGTTAACGAGGCATGGATGGAAGGAGCAAAAGCATACAGTATCGGTGTGTTTTCGGTTTTCTCCGATCCCGGAAAAGACACAAGCATACCAACAATATCCCTGACCGCCCTCCTTGTGATATCTGCTTTGCTTTTTATCTACCTTGTCTCACTGTTATCTGTCGCGAGCTACGCTGCTTTCATACCGCGTTGGACTGAGTCGATGAATGGCTTTGCGATGATGAGGATCGGCTCCGCAGTTGCTGATCGAGTACCACTGCTGGTGACTTACAGAGAGCATGAGGTTTCTGCCTTGGACGATCTTCCAGGTTGGGTTGGTAGCTCCGCATTGACCGACAACTGTGGTGCTGCAAACCAGAACGATGAATTCTATACAGCAAAACTCGAGTTGGGCTCACCAGACGCACTCCGGGCAGAGCAGAAATACGCGTGCTATTCGGCAGATTACGAAGCGGCTCAGAAAGCTCAAGCGATGCGGATCCGCCGAAAAAGTGGTAAAGAATGAAAGGATTCCTGCTTATGGGGACACAATGGATGCGGTGGAAATAAGCCAGGCGCATGTCTGGAAGCATCCTGTACAAGATCGTTCACAGATTTTATCCATTTCAGTTTCAAAAGAAGGTATCCGTGCCCTATCCGCAACACCAGCCAGCCAGACTCCTTATCCCGTCCACAAGAGATGTCCCTACCGGTCGAAACTAGCCATCTGGCGCCGTTTCCTACCACGCGTAGGTGTAGAAGCTGCCAGAGAATATAGGTCGGGGACGTATTGAAAGTGTGCCCGTTCTGACCTGGTGGAAACTACCTTCTCGTATAGTCCAACAGGGGTGATACCTGGACTCTGTACTGTATCGTCGATTCTGGCGTCCGATTATCTGCTGCAAATTCCTATGTAAGATGCACACAAGGGCCACCCTGATGTATTTGTGGCAGATAATGAGTATTCACATGTGGCACCTGAAATAGCAGTCAGTATAGGATACGCTGGCCGCTGAGCTTGGGGTAACGATTGCAACCAATACATCTCTCCATGTGATTTTGCTTATCGCCTATTAGAGAGGGTGACAAGGATGTTTTCTCTCGCCGCCTTAGCTTTTGGAGGGTTTTAAGCTCCGCCCGCGCTCACATTCGATTTTGGAGATGTTCTACTCTTTTTGCTTTGATCCAGAGATATTCTCGCACAAATGGACGACGAAGCTCGTAGCAACCAAGGAAGTCCACATTTCTTGAAACCCACCTTTTCAAGTCAGCTGAAAAAGAAAGGGGTTGAAAGAGTTTACTGTTCTAAGCATGGAACTATTCACCAACTATTTGAGAAAATTGACATCGACTGTCCGAAGCCACCCAAACTGCCATCCTCCTCATGCCTAGAAACTTGTGGGCAAATCACCAGCTTGTATTCCTCAGTATCCCGAGATGTTTTAATTTGATTTGGATATCATATGAGTGCGCTTTAAAAGCATGTGTCAAGAAATCAGTAGCCTCTGTGAACTTAGGGATATTGCAGCAGGCCGCTCAGGATGCAGCTAATCCCCTCATGAGCACGGGTGAGATGGACATCAATGAGATGGCGACGGAGTGAACTACATGGAAAGACTTCGACTCACAGAGTGTTTGCTACGTATTTGGCTAGGCTCTGAAAGCTAAGGACCACTGCGATGTTCGCAAGCACCCTCATCTACGAAGTTGGCGGTGTGTGTGCTGGTTGATGTGAAAGCTATGGTGGTTGAGATGGCCACGTCAGATTAGCGTCTGCACAACCATCACACTTCACACAGCACCCTTTTTACTACGGGATTGGCCGAACTAAACAGTTAGGAACCTATTGCTGCTGCACGTAGATACGGTGACATAAATATCTACAGATGCATGCCCCCGCAATGCTAGTATTTCAACTGATGTAGCCTCTTTTGCACAACCACAAGATTCTTCGAGCATCTAATGGCAAAAGGGAAGGGAAAGGGAAAAAACAAATCAGGTATCTCAAAAATATCCGCTGGTTCAGCTATTGCTTTTGCCGAGACGGCTGTTGCAAAGGACGAGGTTACCGCAAAAATGAAAGGGCTTGTCCTAAGGTTTGAGATCTAAGCATTTCAAGATTTTTATAACAAGTGACTTACCCTGTACGCTACAGCCATTTTCTCAATCCGAAGTACAGCGATTTATCTATCATCTGCAGCGGTGAAGTCTTCCCAGCTCACCAGAACATTGTCTGCCCTCAGTCGATGTACTTTGAAATTGCCTGTGACGGTCGGTTTAAGGTATTTACTCATTTCTTTTACACCTATGTTGGATATTGTACACCCACTACAACAGTTACTAATTAGATATTTGGTCGACAGGAAGGTAACGGGGAAATAAGGCTCAACGATCGCGACCCTACGCTCGTCAGGAAGATGCTCGAATTCTTGTACACGGGTGACTATACCTATGAAGCTTCGAGTGCAAGGGGCATCTTTGACGCCGAGAATATCCCCGGGGAGCATTCAAACGCATACCTGGATAATGATCTCCAGGCAGACACAGGGACAGAAGTATTTACAGACGTACAGGGAGAAACTAGCAGTGCAAAGCCACGAACCGGTCAGGCCTTTTTCCACGCCCAAATGTACGCACAAGGTGCTTATTTTCAAATCGAGGGATTGAAGATTAGGGCGAAGGAGTACTTCCAGGATTCATTCATGAAATTTCCAGACCGTGAATCATTCACCTCCGCGGTGTTTGAGGTGTACGACTCGACGGAAGGCCGCGACCGAGGGCTCAGGGACCTTGTCGTCCAGATGACGACGGATAACCTTCTGCTTCTGAGGGCTAACGACAATCCCATATTGGACGGCACCTTTTTGGAAGTGGTTCCCAACTTCATGTTGGAAATCTGTCTTTCCGCCTTGGACAGATGTGCCAAGCATCAGAGGGAATATGGAGGATGGGGCCACTAAGATTAGCACTCATTGGAAATTGTTTCTGGGGCAAGAGTGTAATCCAGAACGTCTCAGGCCAGCAGATGTTGGCAAGGGACGAAGCGATATCTATGCCCCACGCCAACACCAGTCAGAAACGGAGGCTGGTGTATGTGCGCCTTGGGATTAGGCAACCTCCTGACATCTCAAAATTTTAGCAATATTTAGATGTAGCTTGACCCTCTAGGAGCTCTCTAAACTCATAATGGTCTCCCACACACTGGTACAGCCCTTTTGCCAAACTGAATTACTACAAAGTGAGGCGGGCGGGTTTCTTGTTCTGCCTCTCATCCTGCACCAGCCCAATGAAACCAATTCTAGCAGGCAGGCTGCGGCGCTAAGACACTATCACAGTTCTTCTACCGTCCCGTCCTTGGGTTTGAAGCAGCAAGGATTTGAGCTTGAACCTCATTAGACCGCAGCACTCGTTACCTAAGGCATTAATAAAGGATTTCATGTTCTCTATTTGCGGATAAGGCAGCCGGGAGCGGAAGGTCTGCTGTGCATGGTCGTACATCATGGTCCCTACGTACCTCGACGTACTGCGGTGAAGCTTTCCAACAGCCAGTGTAACCCCAAGCAGCTGGAAGATGCAGTTTCAATCAAGTCCCACTGGAAACCCTTTAACGTGCCAGTGTGCAAAAGCGTAGATATCTGTGAGGTCCAGAATTGTCCGTTATGTTCATACGATGCAACACAAGGAACTAGCAGTCGAATTGGTACAGACAAAGGCGCTTATTGCGGAGCAAAATGTAATCTTTTATCTGTAACAAACCGCAGAGTGACGTAAATTGCATAGCTTGAGGATCTGTACCATCTACAGTGTTCATGTCGCTAATCTCCAGTTCTACCCGTCATATCTTAACGCTTTGGAGTTCGCATCCTTTCCGATATCCAAAACCGAAGAACATAAGAAAACCCTTATGGGTGCGCGAGCAGGCAGCCCAATGCCATACCCAGAGGACAAATGTGTAATGCGGTCAAAAACATAGTCGTATCAATGTCATCATGTTCTTCCTTAGAAGCAGGAGGGGAATCGAACTCTGGGTTCTCTGTTTTGTTTTCTGAGAGAGACTCCATTTCCATCGGAGAAACCATAGGGACCGTATCAGCACTTTGAGTGCTATTGCTTGGATGGGCAGCGTCCATTTTCCGTGTATTCGAGTTCATAGATGGCTAGTGATGAGCCACGCGAGGTAAGTTAATGAATGATATAGTGACATAGAAACACTTACCTTCATGATGGGATCATGAACACTTAGAGGAAGTAAGTTGACGGAACTGTAGAGAGCTCAAGATCGAAGCTTTATACCCAGAATCTCAGGATCTGCATATGCGTCACATGTCCATGAAAAGTACAAGTAGTCTGGAATGCACCAACATGAAACATTGTTGACTAAAGACTAGGCCGTAATGAGGTCCTGTCGCCGTACTTATAGGCGAGGAGAGTGACAATTAACTCTGATATATTTCTTACTCCCCCAGCTTAAGGTGCCCACCTTATTTTGCTTATCCAAAGCCTCAAAATCACTTGATATACTCTTCAAACTTGATAATACAGGAAGGGGGTTAATCCAGAATCTAACCCCTCAGTTTTTCAGGTTGACTTATGGTAAATACAGTTTTCGCCTAAGTGCAGTTGCTAAACTGTGGCGCTGGGGACCTTACTGGAGTTCTCCTCGTGCTGAAATGCTTGGCCGGCGCACATATCACTGGTTTGTGGACTGCGGCGGCGATGCGGCGCTAAGCTTCCTCAGCCATGTCCCAACCAATAGTTGCGAGCCTCAGTGTACCCTCAACTCTCACATCTGCGTCCAACGCATCGACCCACACACTTAGATTGTGGCCACTCACGGCAAATCTTTCTGGCAAGCTACATGATCGTTTGCCTCCTCCATTGACCGATGGCTTGATAGCACACTAGTTGTCCTTAAGGCACTGCTCTAGGCATATGTATAGCAAATACCAAAGATGGAGTCCAAGATAGAGGAGATGGAATCCAAGATAAAAGAGTTGGGTCTACCCTGAATATAGTCTTTCTGCGATAGTTTATGTGCGTGAGAGAATACTACTTGAAAAATCAAGAAGAGCCAATACTATACATGGAAACCAGCTCCATTCCCACTTGAAATGCTTGGCAGGGCCGAGGTGAAAGAAAATCCCACAACAAAAGCACGCTCGCTTCAAAAAAAGGTATGACTGCTAATGACATCAGGTTACTGTGGCATGCACGTCAACGGCGTGCCGTTGGAGGTGCATTTTGCGAGAAAACCGCTCATCGCAAATATTACACCTGATATCACATAGTGCTGAGATATGTCGGAGGTGTTTTCGTTTGATATGTTTGGTCACATCTCCGGGGCTCGAAAATTTGTACGTCCGCTTCTCAATATCCAAGTCCGGTTGACCCAGGCAGATGAAACAGAATAAGGGTCTATTAACCTTCTCCCTGGATCCCTTATCCTCCCGTATGGAATTCGTATCCCTCATTACGGATCGGATTGCCGCTTGCAGTGGATCATCCGCGAGGGAATTAGTTTTCGTCATCTTGCCATCTTGTACACTTCCATCTTGATGGACTGGCACCCTGGCAACACAGTCCCTGGGAGAACGTTTGTCACGTGGGAGACGGCATGTCTCGCCTTCTTCGAAGAGTGCGTAAGCTGCCACAGCGTCAATGGCTTCCGTTCTCCTATTCATCTCCTCCTCGAGAGTCGGTCGAGGCAGGGTGAGAAGGCTCTCCATCAGGCGCTTCTGTGGTGCAGGTACCACCTCCGAGCATTTCAAAGGCTTCTCATTTTCAGCCATTGTGTTACCGGACAGCTGGCGTTGGATTTCTCGCATTGGCTGCTCCCGGTCGTACTTTGCTTGGATCTCTGAAAGGAGCTTATCTCGTGCTCGTTTTCTGGCGCCTGATATCTCTTGGTTCAGTTTCTTGTAAATAGTGTATCTCTTCGTTCCCTCGTGCTGTGACAGGGGCCGTCCCATCTGTTGACTAAGCTCATCGCGTCGGCGAACTAGTTCAACTATTTCCGGCTGTTGGTTAACAGATGACGATTGAGCAGTAGTCAGTTCTCGGGGCCGATTGGGATCGATGGTTCGGCTCATCCGGCAAGCGGCACGCATGATATCGTCCTCCGGGTTTAGGCCGCGGATAATTGCAGGGAGGTTTTTATTGATCCTCCGACTCAGGTAATAGCGCAAAAAGGTGCGAGTGTCGGCGTGATGCATAATCAGGTTGCGCATTGGGTCACTAACCGCACCTAGGACATCATTAGCGAGACAGATTATCCACCAGTGCAGCTTGCTTAGGGCAGCGTACCACTACTGTCCAACGCGGTACCGGCTCCATAGCGCAAGCTGTAGGGACGGGTGATCTGTCGAAACCCTGTGATAGCACCGATCTTCTTGACCCATGGTTCCAGTGTTGAGTATGGAAGAGGCTGGTCAGGAGAGATGCCAATTCCTTGTAGGGTATGTTCCGACATTCGAAACACTGGAACATCATCCAGTTTAGGATCGAGCTGTAGCCGCAGTTCGTTACATTCATCCCGAATCCGCAGTCGAGGGAGCTGGTTTGCCGAAACCAACACCTCCTCACCATCGACCCTGTCAAACGCGCGGTCTGCGAAAAGAAGGCCCAGGAGGAACACATGCGGACTAAGGACAAGAGAAGGATCGAAGATAATTTCGGGCAGTACATAGGTGTTTCTGGGATACTGGTCAGACCGGGCATGATAAGCGATCGATGACTTACGCATCCTTGGCACCCAGCCACTCCTTCGTGAATTCGAAGGTAAACTCGATGATAATGCGATGGGGTCCGCCCTGAGGGTCGCGGAGCAAGCTGACCTGGATGTGTCGATACATAAGATCCAATATGGCCTGAGGACGGTTTGTCGTGAGACCGGCGAGTTGCAGGAATAGTCCAAGTTCGATACGATGGCGGCCGTGCCCGAATTTCTTCTCGGTAGTACTGATAGTGGTCTCCACAACTTTTGCTAAGTCCTCGACATCCATAGGAGGCTTATCACGTCCTTTGTGGAACAGTTTGTGCTTCTTAGCTAACTGTCGGATTACCTACACAGTAGGCGTACGTTAGCTATACGGTCAATCACGTATGATGATATAATGGCTTCGGAGTAAAGCCATGCGGTGGTAAAGGGTCACTCATACTCGACGCATTTGGCGGTTCATTTGTTTCCCAATCTTGTTGGAAGTCTCATTCTCGTATACTAGTCGGAATACTTTCCAGAACGTGTCCAACGAGCTCTTGCACTTAACCCCGGGAAGCCGTCTTCCATCTTTCCCGCGTCGTAGATTGAGTAGCCAGTCTAGGAAAGTAAATAAGATTGGAACTGACACACGTTCGAGTTCCTCCCGAGGGTCCTTCCGAAGGCAAGCACAGAATCTGTCGGCTTCGAAGTTACGAAACAATTCGCCGAAAAGGATGAATCAGACGTAGACAGTGTAACTTACTGGAACCATTTGTCCTTAACCCGGTCAAGGAGAGTGGTGGTGCCTTTGGCGTAATCTTCTTGGGTGTAAATCGTCTCGTCGAAGTTTGCTAGTTGCTGGATATAGTACTCCGGTGGATGTTCGTTATCTGCGAAGAGCAAGGCCGCATCGCTGGCATCCTGCAATTGGACGTCTTCATCCTCTGGCTCCGTAAGATCAGTGTCATATCGATTATCTTCGGTGCTTTCTCGGTCAGAAGAGTCACTGTCGTTGGATGACTGGTAGTCAGCCTTCCGAGGACGGCGAGCCATGAGATGAGGTAACTTCGAAACAAAGGATAAGAAGCGTGGATGCTTTGGAATTAAAAGTCGGTTGCTTTCCTAAAGAGGATCCAAGCATGGATATATCCAAAGTCCGATCGTTATTTTCAGATGACAGCCGATGTGGCAGGGGAGGAAATTGTGACTCTTGTGGAAAGAGCCACCATTTATACCGAGACCTCGGGAGGGAGCCATTTTCAGCGCCCTTGTCAAACAGCAGCACGGTGGACAGTCGCTGTAACGAAGCATAGCTGAGGGTTGGGAATGGCGACTTGAGGACCTAGTCGCTGCGGACGAGTGAGGAGGCCCACCGCGCATGATGTTGGTGCGTGGATACAAGGGTCTGTGTGAGTGGCGGGAAGGCTGGCAAGTTGACGGCCAAAAACAGCGTCACTTGCGGCCGTTTTTGGCAGCTCGTTTGCCGTCTTCTAGTTTAAAATAGTAAATTTAGTTTATATCTAAGCAATAGTAAATTTATAGGGAGTACTAACCCTCTATAAAGAAACTTTTAGGACATTTTGCTCCTAATTTATATATTCCTTCTATCTTTTCTATACTCACATCTATATCCACTCTATCACAGCAATAGCTGAACTGATTAGTGTGATTATAAGTGCTATCATCTTTAGGACTGTTAGTTGCATAGCTTATAAAATCTATTACTTATCTAAAGGACTTCTATGAGCAAATTCATGATTTACCTAGTGATATTAATTAGCTTGTGTGAGATATCAAGGTACTTAGTCTTATCTTAGATGATATTGAGACTGAGTTAGTACAAAAACTAATTATATTAGTCCTAAATAATAGTAAGCATGTTTAGCAAAGTCTGGAGTTTTATAGAGAAGCTACTATTAATTTAGAAATAACATACAAGAACTTAGTCTAAGATATTAAATCTAGTACTTAAATACCTTAGTATTACACTATAATAAAGCTAGTAATGTAGAGGAGCAGGATAGAGAAGTATAAATTATAGCTATAGGATATGCTTTATTTACTTTTATTATCTTAGTAATACTATATAAGGTCTATAATATTCCTTTATCTATTTAGAAATGAAAAAGCTAACATCTTTATTAAGAGCTCTTTTATAAACCTAACCTAAATTAATAGCCTAAGAGATAGTACACCAGCTAAAAGACTCTTCACTTAAGGTCTTTAAAAATGAAATGCCTAAGCCTAGCAGCTATAGAAGGTATGCTATAATATATCCTATAAATAGATATTATTCCACAGCTAAAGTAGGTATTAGTAGGAAGTCCTATAGCTTTTAGAGTAAAGCTTTTTTATAGTATGCTTCTCTGCCGCCTTAGCTTACTACTAAAGCTTTAGAAATAAGTAGCCTAAAATTCCCTGATAGCTAGTAATGGATCTTCTAGATATATAACTTAATTCTACTTAAATTAAAAGCAGTTAACCTTGCTGGATCTAGTAATATCTAAGGCCTATAGAGACTTTTTACCTCTAAGTAGGCTTTACCTTTTAATTAAATTAATAGAAATAGATATACATTACTCTATATAAGCTTATAAATAATTTATATAACTAAAATAAATTAGGATACTTACTTTTTTAAGTATGCAGGTGGACTAAATAGGTATACTATTCTTAAGTTCCTCCTTAATAAAAGAGTAGATATATCTATTATAGGTAACTTTAGTCATCCTATCACACCCCTTTCCTACTTAGTATGGTTAGGAAGTGTTAGGGGTGAATAAGGGTATACTCTGCTCCTTTCCCTTTAGATCCTTCTTTATTACTTAGAGGAGCTCTATAAAACACTAGAAGAAATAATTAGTAGATTCCTATTAGAATTTCATAGAATAGCTAAAGAGTTTCTTTTCTGTTAATAAAGATGCTGTCTAAACTTTTACTAAATACTATAGTAGATATAAGTTGCAGTAGCTGCTTGCGCAGTATCTAGTATCTAGAATGCCTACTATATACCTAAAATAATTCAGATAGTCCTAGGAGAGAGCACTTTAGGAGCAGAAATAATTTAATAAGTATAGGCTTTAGAGAATTATCTAGTAATAGTAATATTAGTGCATAGTATGGTATATAAGCTTAGCAGAAGTTAGGCTAGAATATAATTCTACTATAGTCCTGCATAGAAGCTATTCTAGAGGGTAAAAAAGTTAGAAGCTTTATTCACAGAGCCTAATAAGTTTAGAAAGTAAATAAAGCTCTGTAAGTCATGGAATTATTTATTTTATAAATTCTTACTTATTAGGATTAATTTACACTAAATTATTAATAGGAAGATACCCTTAATTATATTCCTTTAAGGATATTTCTATCATAGCAAGAGACCAAAAAATAAATTATTAGCTTATATGACTACTTTAAGGTCCTAGTTAATAGGATTAAAAGCTGCTAGTATTAACCTAAATAGATTTAGGCAGAAGGAGGTGAAACTTTAAAAGAGTAGAAATATTTAAAGAGAGATTTTCTATATTAGTGGAAAGGAGAAGTAGAAATAACTAATTAATCTTATTTATAGTATATACCCTTCAGACTGGAATATATGGTTTTTAGAGTATTCTAATTCTTATATAGGTAAATTTTGGGATCTAATTAAGTAGAAGGTAGAAGCAATGCTAGGTGGTTAGCTAGTAGATTAATCTTATATAACTCTCCTATTAAAGAATGCAGGTGTATACTTATAGGTGAAAATAGTATCTATTCTAATATAGTAAACAAGGGACACAACAGGATATATTATAGGGGAATTATAATACTTACACCTAAGCCTTATAAAGTAGTTAATAATATATTTATCTAAACCTAACCTATTATTATGTCTAGATACATTAACATATCCTAAGTAAATATAACTAGAATTTCTAATAAAATATTTAGATAATATCCTTATAAGTTTAGTATTTAGCACTCTAGCTCTTTGCAGTATAGTCTTTTTTAATCAGTCTCTAGTAATATAAGCTAGTCTGCCAGAGACTCTAATCAGGGCTTGTAACTATAAATAAAGGCAGCCATCTCATCCAGGTAGAGACAGGGTTTCTGAGACAGCTGGTCCCAGAGGACTGAATATAGTAGACATTGAAGTACGCTGTACTTCTCCAACCCTACTAACAAAATATACCCAGCGCTAAACCAGGAACATATTAGGGCCTGCTGAACTTCAGGGGTAACTCCACTAAACTTCAGTATAGTAACTTAGAGATAATAATCCATTATAAATATCCTTTATATAATACCAATAGATTATCCAGCTATATAAATATATCTCAGTTATATTTCAGTCCATCATAATCAGTGGCTGATGGGGAAAATAATGGGTTCCTATTATACCTTAAGATTATATAGGAATGGTGAGTGGTTATCTACACTATATATAGCAGCTGCTATATCTACTAGAATCTTCTATAGCATTTACAAGAGAAGCATTAATTAAAAAGAATGCAATAGAGGGAAATTAAAGCCTATAGCTAATTAGAGAATATAGCTGCTACAATTGGGGATATAGTATAATTACTAGATAGAATTAATAAGATCTACAGTCTGCTGACTGTACTTAGCTATCTCTACTACTTTAATCAGTATAACTTCTACACAACCAGCACTGATTATATATAATAATATTATAACCAGTAGCATTAGTAGCAGATTTCTTATTAAGAGGTAATACCCTAGCACTATATATATCTATAGATATTATTTAACCAGAAGCAAAGCTAACAGTACTTTACTATGGTTCTAGCTAACTGAGTTCTATAGTTAGATACACCCTAATATATATATCTATATACTAATGCACTAAATAATGCACTGCTATCTATATCTAATTACTCTTCTTCCCCTATTCTTAATAATATATACGACTAGATAATAGTACAGTACTAATAGAGTTAGTTCTAGTTATAACAAGATTAAGTATAGACTGTATAATATATCTCTAAGATTATACCCTGGATAAAGTATACTGGTATCTATATCTATCTCTAAGGACTAAATCTAAGCAAACTTAGCCCTAGTTACTAAGTGCCTAAGCCTGAGGAGGAATCTAGCTGTTATGACACCAACACAGCCGCATTAGCGCAAGGCAGGTGTGACAGGCAGAAACTCAAGGATCAATAATCACCAGTTAATTCTGGAAAAGCCAGACTAAATAGGTTATATGAGACCGCTCAGTCCAGCACCTTTGGCACTAAAAGAAATACTCTATATATAAAATAGTAACTGGTGCCGCAGATGCGTATTCCAGCCATAACACTATCATATAATTACTACCCCTGGAAGGAGACTAATATACTATATAAAGTAGCAGAGCTACTCTATAATCTACTCTATGTCTACCTCAGGAGTAGCAATGGAAGTTGTAAGTAGAGTTGCATTTGGTGCGGGTTCGGGCGGGTTCTAGCCTAGTTGGCCCCGAACCGCTGCGGTTTCGGGGCCAAATTTTAGAACCCGCAACCAATCCGGACCCGATCCGGTTTGGTTCCAGTTTTCACCGGAGAACCCGCCACTAGGCCTCCCTAGGCCTAGGGGTGCCTATCTTAACTAACTATGGTTAGATTCGGTTCGGTTTCGGGTTGGTTAAACCGCGAATTTTAACCGTTTCAACCCTTACCATTCCCCTGAGGCACCCCTATTCTATAGGGCCTATCGGCCATGCTTATATAAAATTATCATTTTTATATGAAATATATGGTAATTATAGCCATTTTAATCTATAGTAGAAATATCGATTCGATATCTATAGGTTTGAATGGGTGGTGGTTAAAAAACATTTAAAAATCATGGTGGTTGTCAATCATCGGTTGTATATATATATAATCTACCACTACTTTCATACCAACCCAGGGACTAGTTAAAGCTGAATCACTAAGCCTAGCTACTATACTTAAAGCTAAATTACCAAGCCTAGCTACAATACCTAGTGACCTCTCAAAGCTGAATCACTAAGCCTAGCCACTATACTTAAAGCTGAATCACCAAGCCTAGCCACTATACTCAGAGCCAAATCACCAAGCCTAGCCATGATACCTAGTGACCTCTTAAAGCTGAATCACTAAGCTTAGCCACTATACTTAAAGCTAAATCACCAAGCCTAGCCACAATACCTAGTGACCTCTCAAAGCTGAATCACTAAGCCTAGCCACTATACTTAAAGCTGAATCACCTAGCCTAGCTGCTATACTTAGGGACCTCTCAAAGCTAAATCACTAAGCCTAGCTACTATACTTAAAGCTAAATTATTAAGCCTAGCTGCTCTTATCTCACTTCTACTTTCTAAATATATATATTTCTATAATACCTAAGTTTATCTAGTATATATAACTACATATATATCTATAGTAGGCCCTAGAATCTATTATAATAACTAGATCTAACTACCATCTACCCTAGTATACTATTTAGCCTAGTCTCTTACTACTTACTATATATCTCAGTTATATATAATATATAAAATACTGAGTTCTTTAAAATTTCTAGACTTAATATTTCTAAGTAAAAAATATATTACTATACTAGTCTAAACTACCTCTATTCACTAAGAATATTAGTATCTACTTAGTAAGTAAGAACCCTACTATGGTAAATCTCCGAAATAACTAGTTTAGTGAATCTTTAAATAGCCTAGACTAAATATTATTAAGTAAGCAATATATCACTATACTAGTTAAAATTAGCTCTATTCACTGAGAATATTATTATCTACTTAGTAAGTAATACTAGTAAGATCCCTACTATAGTAAATCTCCGAAACAACTACTTCAGTGAATTTTTAAAAATGCTAAACTTAATATTACTAAGCATGCAATATATCACTATACTAGTTTAAACTAGCTCTATTCACTAAAAATATTTATAATTAGTCAGCAGGTAATAAATTTTAAAGTGTGCTTTAAGAATTTTTAAAAAATCAGGAAGCCTGCTTACATAATCAGACTACTATTCTTCTATAGCCCTCAGTACCTACTATTCACTAAAAATATTTATTATTAGTCATCTTACTACTAGACATCTAGTATACTACTGAGAATTATTCTTCTCTATATTTCTGCCTGAATTCTAAGGTACTACTAGTCTAATAGACACCTCAGGCATCACTATATACTATACCTACTAGGTGGTAGCCTAAAAGGGTATAGACCTCCCGCCCTTAGTGGTCTTGGCTTACCCCATCAAAAAATTCCGCCTTACCCCAGCCCCCCTAGTTTGACCGCCTTCCTGCTGACTAATCTAGAATATTATATTAGAATCTAATAGATAGTATAGTTACTAGCATATAGCAATTTAAATAATTAAAAAATATTAAGTTTTGACTAAGATAAGGGGGGGGGTAGCTCTTACCCTCCTCCCCCCCCCTCTTCAACCCTAAGATTTTGCGCATGCCTGGGGGGGGGGCATGGATCATTATAATGTTAGGCCAACAGACATAATTGGCCGACAAGAGGGACTGAGCGTTGAACCAATGGTATAACGAAAGTTTGATGGTTCCTTCGGTCAACAAGCTTAGATGTCTTGAACAGAGTCATTCACTATAGACGATCGACCTTCTCCCCAAGACTTCCACAAATCCGCGAAAGGGCAGCCTATATCATACTATGTCATCAAGCCGAGTCTCGCCTGTAGTCCTAAACTTCAGTCTACAGCTAGAATAACTATTCTCTGCCACACCAATTATATAAGCCAGAGACAGTCCACACCGGTACTTACTACCATAACTACTACAACATCTTACCGGCTATCAAGCCCCGATGCGGTGGGTGTCAGGAGTGAAAGCATACATACACCAGAGGTAAGTACTTACTACCGTGAGCTTGTAAACCCTGACATCCCATTAACAGCAAGGCAGGTGCTGGAGAAGTCTCAAACAGGAATTAACCAACACAAGGAGACCTTTACAAGTAGTCAGCCTACCAGATCCCATCCAGGAAGGAAAGAAAGACAGACCACTACACTGCCTCAGGTGCCTTAGACACCGATCACACTCTTACCACAATTATCATGCCATCAATCCCCTCAACTACCCAGCTGTAGGAGTTTGCCGGATCTGCTTGCAACATAGAGATGATATGTTGGCTGTGGAGAGAAACACAATTTTAGCCAAGATGCCGAAGGTAATGACTAGAGTCGCAGACCAGCAAGGCAGCTCGTTAAAGGTTGACTCCATGGGGGCGCCTCTCATCATTATTCCTTCCAAACTCTCTTCCAGGGCCAGATTCAGGGGGTAACTTTTAACCCCAACACACTTACACTATTTCTCAGATAGCCTAACTATCGCTGTGCGTTTTGACGCATTATAGTATATCCCTAAATAAGGAGCTTTTACTGATTAATAGTTAAACTCCTCCACTCCACCAAATCCCAGCTTTCCACCGCTTCCCTGCATTATAATAGTGTTGTGTTGATAATATTAATTAAACCAGGAGTAGATAATTACGCGGTCTACTAGCATATAGGAAAGGCCAAATATCTATCACCCTATTCTTTGTTCACCTGCGAGATGAGAAAAAAAGGATGAAGTGGGGCAACAACTATAGCTACTGTTGAAAAAAGGGCAGGCTTTGTTTAGGACGTATTTAGCCCGCCCTATATCCAGCCCAATCCACTTTTTAAGGCGTAGCTTGTCAGGAAACTATCGACATCTCCCTTGTCAGCAAAAGGGTCAGGAGACAAGACAGCACAACATAGCCACGCTTAAGGTAAGTTCATTTGATTTTTTGATGCTTGATATGTCGCTGAAAGCTGCAGGTAGCGAGGATTCCCATCCATGGCCGTAGTTTATCTTTATTAATGGATAACTATCATGAAAATCTGCAGTCTTACGCCAAAGAGATCCAAGAGCTTGTGGTATACCTTGAGAATAAGATACCTGAGCTACAGCCTATAAGAGCTCTGGTCCCAGTCAGCGATTCCTATATCAAAGTAGCAGTTACAGCTGAAGGGAAAAACGCAGCCTATAAACATTATGGGCCGCTAAGCTACGAATTGTTTAGCGACCAAGATCCAGCTATCAAGGATTGTGTCCTCATCAATCCATCTTAAGAGACAAGATTGAAAAGGCTTGTTGCTCTGAATTTCCTTTTTTAGCAATACCATTCCTGCAAGGTACTGAACCTTGGGGATGAGGAATGGCTCACCACCCAAATAACTAAAATCCGCGCACTGGAAGATTCACTTCAAGAAGGACTACAAGTTGGCACTGTATCCAAGCTAGACAGGATCTACTCCGCAACAGTGAAGCCCATTTGCTCCATCTACCAGTGGCTAGCCAGTGATTTAGAGGGGGGGAATTTATCTATATTTTGATACATGTTACAGGGTGGTGCAAAACCAGCTTCACCAATTTATACTATTTCATTCTCCACAGCCAAGGCGCTAGTTCGAAAATTGAGTGCAGGTCAGTGGGGGGCTTTGGCATGCATGCCATGCGAGCATAAAGGCTTGGCAAGCATCTCTACTAATAAGCTCTGAAGTACAATTTCATACTGAACTCAGAGTAAAATTGTTCATACATAGGAGTGTAAAATAACTTGATGATAATTAAATAATATGGTTGATTAAACTGACCAGCTGCCTAATTTCATTTATGATCAAATAAGCCTGACATGCGTGGTCAAAAGCCTTTGACCAGTATTTCCGAGACAGATAACATGATATAAATTATAAAATATCAACCTATCCTGGTCACGGGAATTAATTTGATGGGAGATTTAAAGGAACAGGAAGGAAAGCCTAGAAGGCTATGTGGAAAATTCAAAATATGCCTTACTCAGCGAGATAGACGCTTGCGACTAGACCTTATGACTTCACCACTGTATTGGAATCTAGAGGAAGTATGTAGCATGTTCTAGAAAAGAAATAAGTGCAAATAAATTCTCTGCCTCTCCCAGGCCATCCTCCTGCAACGGGATTAGAAAATAGAGGATAGAAGAGAATAAAATTAATCAAAACCTATCATACCCGAAATCCCATGAAGGAAATCCGACCTGACGCGTGTCCCAGGGCAAGGGTATTTGATTTTATCGCTGAACATGAAGGCCTGGCCTCAGGAGGAAGCCATAATACTTGTCTGCCATTTAGAACTATCCAGTCCCGCCCCTTTAGAAATATCTCGGGATTCGTTTTGGGTGAACTGGTGATATTATTGCCACACCTGAATTGAATGTTGACCAATCCTAGATTAGTGCTGATATACGAACCATCGTGGGAAAATTGGAGTTTACTGACCACTCCCTCAGTGCTTAAGGTCTCCTGCAGGCCACCTGTCGCCGTGTCCCAGAGCCGTACTGTCTCGTTAATGGAGCTGGACGCCAGCAGCCGGCTGTTGGGTGAGAAGGCCACTGACCGAACTAAGCCTGAATGGCCCTCAAGAGTCTGCTGCAGGCCGCCTGTCGCTGTGTCCTAGAGCTGTACTGTCTCATCACCGGAGCTGGACGCCAGCAGTTGGCCGTCGGGCGAGAAGGCCACTGCAGTCCTTGAGTTAACCATACAGAGTCAGAGTATCATGTTCAATAAACATACGTCTGATCCACCTGTAAAGATAGGAGGAATGAAGTTTTATATCTCTCGAGGTTCTTTACAACACCCTCCACCTCAGTGCGTTTCAGGGGCCACTTTAAGGCTCGTAATCCCACTTTCTTCATCAGCCTTTTTCCATTTCCCGGATCAAGTCTCGCTTCCAAAGCTCGGAGGTCGGAGAGGCAATCGGTAATATTGGTTACTAGTCGTGAGGAGGTAGGTAGGACCTTCCATTATTACTTTGAAGGAATTTCTGCAGGACTTGGAGTGTCCCTTGAAGGCCTGTAATTGCCCGTTGTAGGTCTAGGATCTCCCCTCGCGCATCTTTCACCTCTCGAATGTAGCCCCCGCAAAGCTTCACGAGGCTTCCCGTCAGTTGAATAACGGCGATGATGCTCGCCACCGAAGATACAGCATCTATTTGGAAGGGCGCGGTAGAAAAGCCTATCTTCCATGTAGATAGGTACAGTGGCGACTCAAGTGTAGAAAATCGGGTTCGGAATATAGGTTGGGCTTTTCTGGCGAGATAAAGAGGGGTAAGTTAGGCGCCAAGCGCGAGGCTGTGATCCAAATTGCATGCATCTCATGAGCCAATGTGACCAATCATGCCTTTCTCTGATAAAAAGCCTAGAATAAAGATGTAAAGAGTGGTTGACAAGCAAAGAGTGTCATATATTCACAGTGGAATATCACGACTTAATTCTATCGTGCTCAAGAGAACAGAAGACGGAATCTGTCTAGCGGTGCTGGTTGTCGGCTCCACTGTCGGCCCGAACCGACCCAGATCCATCTTGTCACCCTGCGCCCTTGGCAACCTCATCAACTTCTTCGATTACTGTAACGGCGCGACAAGACCATTATGGTGCCCGGGCTTGCACCCTCCCAGCTTATGATGATCCGAGATATGATTAGCAGCAAATTGCTGACTACTTCTCAGATAGCTGAAGCGGCGGGCTGCAGCAAACGTTCGATCATAACCATCAGTGCCAATCTCCAAATGTTTGCCGACGTCCGAGCACCTCATCCCTGGCGGCCGTCCCCGTGTGATATCACCCGCCATGCTCGAAGCTCTATGCGCACACTTGGTAGAGAAACCGGATTTATATCTGGATGAGATGTCAGAGTTCTTGCAAGATGAATTCGAAGTGCTTGTATCTACATACACTATCAGCCGGGCCCTTCGATCGCATGGTTGGACCAAGAAAGTCGCTCGACGGATAGCACAAGAAAGAAATGCGGATCTATGAGACCATTACTTGTACCAGCTGTCAGATTCCGCTCATATCACCTTGTTTATGTAGATGAGTTAGGCTGTGATAAACGGGCTGGTCTCAGACGGATGGGCTGGTCTCCTCGCGGGGTGGCACCTGTCCAAATTTCCCGTTTCCAGCGGGGTCAGCGATATCAGATTCTCCCTGCGTATTGCCAGGATGGTATTCTGCTGTCGTGAGTCTTCCATGGATCTACTGATGCTAGCATGTTCGAGGACTTTATTGAACAGCTTCTTCATCATTGTGGTAGATGGCCAGAGCTAAAGTCTGTCCTTATTATGGACAACGCGTCTTTCCACCATACTGATCGAATACTAGAGCTGTGCTCAAATGCTGGTGTCAAGCTGTTGTATTTACCACCGTACTCGCGTGATCTAAACCTGATTGAAGAATTCTTTGCAGAGCTCAAAGCATTTGTGAGACGAAATTGGCAAAAACACAGAGGTCAAGACTTCAAAGTCTTCCTTGGAATGGAGCGTGGATGTTGTGGGGGCTAGAGGACAAAGTGCAGAAGGCCATTTTTGACATGCAAACATCGAGGTTGAAGAGGAATGAAAAAAGATGTACTGTATATTGCCGAGTATATACTACAAGCTTATGACTTGTTTTATGCGAGAATTGGCTCTGGAAAGTGTCCCCAATGCAGTGTTTTTTTATAAGCTGAGAGACTGGTACTCAAACAAGCGATTAGGGGCGGAAGATTAAAGATATTTTGTTCTCAGGTTCTGGCAGAGAGTGCGGAATATGGGTTGATGTTTTCGCCTTCCTTTCCAAGCAACAATCTATGGCCATGCTCGTGATGTAGTGTACAAAGGTCCACCCATTTCTCAAGCTAGCGTCTTGGCGGTGCGCCCCAGAATTAAGAAAAGGGAGTGAAACGGTGAAGCTGGTTTTGCACTTTGCTGTACTGTACTTTGGTGAAACCAAAAGTCTGCTATGAGGATAGATCTCCCAAACCATTACCATATCTCTGAGCAAGTTTACAGATACAATTTGGTGGCATACTGTGACGGTCTGTCACCATACTTCTCTCTGACGTTGCAGCCGAGCTTTCTGCCCTTCTAGACCGCTTACCGCTTTGGGGGCGTTTAAGTAGTTTACACCACCCCTCTGCTTGTTTACCTATCTTCCCCCACAGTGTACATACTTTCTTCCTTTTCTCCCTACACTTAGTTTTCTATTGAAATACTACCATATCATTCGACTATAAGCAGTGCTGTCATATAAAACTAAGCATCACTTTCTTTATCCTCTTCTTCATCAGAAGGTCTTAGATCCAGTAAAAAACGCATCCTTTTTCGCGTCAAACGCATCAATCTTACCTTCTCTTGCGAGAATCCCCCGCGTGCCAACAACGCTAACAGTTAGAGATGACGACATAATCTACCAACTGAGATCACAAAGAATAACAATGGCTAGACCTACAGGTTCCACTGAGGAGCCCGAGAACCAGCGCGGAGCTGGAAACAAGACCCAGAATGAGAATAAGAATGGAACCTAGGATCCCGCTACTTAGCATACTGGACTGGTTTTAAGCTTTACTAGGAGATTAACAGCTCTTCTCAACCAGACTACAAATAATAGCCTTAACGAAGAGACCTATGAGCTGGCTGATAGCATCTCCTACAAGGAGTTCACCACTCATTAGGGAACTGACCCTAAGCGCACTTGGGAAGCCATCTCCTGTATCTTTATTACTCTAGATACAAAGAATAGCCAGAACTACATAGAAGCAGCCCTCCTTAACAAGCAGCTCATTATAAGCTAAAGCAAAGCTAACAATCTTAAGCGCTAGAATAAATAAATCCTTTGCAAGCACAAGCAGGCTCAAGCTCACCTCACCGCCGCAAACCTCGCATATAACGAGGCCCAAGAAAAGCTCAAAGAAGCCATATACAAACAAAACGAGTTTGCCTTGCAGGTAGCCTGTAGATCTGGCATTAGAAACACTGGTTCCCAGGCTTCAGCCACTAGTAGTAAGTTAGTAAAGATCCCAGACCCTCCTTCCCTCAGTGATGGAAAGGACCCTTACTTTAAAGACTGGTTACTGGCCATGAAGCAGAAGCTTCTGGCTAATGCTAACCATTTCCCTACTCCCATGATGAGAATTGCCTACATGACTAGTCATATAGAGGGCAATGCCCGGAAGCACATTACCCCACGCCTGCAAGAGGACTCTGTTAACCCCTACCAGGACTCTACAGACCTCCTTAAACACCTAGAGAATGTCTTTACTAACCCTAACTGTGAGTGCATCACTAAGCAGAGATACAATACCCTCTTTATGAAGCAGTCTGTTAAGTAGAATAACTTTATCTCTAAGTTCCTTTACCTCACAGCCGAAGCAGGTATCCCTAAGGAAACCTAGAAGGACAACCTTTATAATAAACTATCCCTCTAGATGCAGAAGCTCACAATACCTACTTATAATAATAATAATAAGACCTTTAGGGAATTCACCAACTATTACAGTTATACAGCCACGAACATCAAGAACATAGAGAGAATTAAAGCTTGGATAAATAGTAACACAAGCACCCATACTAGAACAGCTAGGACTACTACTCACACCACAACTCCTGCAGCAACTGCTCCCTTTACAGGGAATACTACTACTCAGGGTCATACTACTATAGCCTCACCAGCTCTGAATAACCTCAATAACAAGACCTAGAAGCACCTTATAAATGAGGGCAAGTGCTTTATATACTTCTAGGTAGGACATACCAGCCATAGCTACTCTATAAAGCAGGCTACACAGCTCAAGGTGTTAGAACACCCTACAGAGCCCACTCCTGAATCAGAAAACAAGAATGCCTAGGAGAAGTCTCCTTCTTAGGCAAAACATTAGCTAACTTATGTAATCTAGACCTACAGAACCTACTAGGCTGTGAAGAAGATAGTTTTAAAATAGAATCACTTGTCCTTGTCAATAGATTCTCTGTATCCACAAGCTCACTAGTTAATACTGGAGCAAACACATACACATATATAACCACCCCCTTAGCAATCCAGATATCTTAATGTTTCGGAGTCCCCACAGTCCCCCTTAAAAGGGAATACACAGTTACTGGATTCAATAGGAAGCAATCTATCCCTCTCACACATATCATCATACTCACCCTAGCTATGGATAATTATATCATGCAATGAATGCTGTTTCTCATTCTAGACCTAGGATGCCATAATATCATACTAGGAAGGATGTGGCTCGCTGAGCGCCGCATCTTAGTGGATTATGCAAGGAAACAGTTGATCTGGCCTACGCCAGTGCCTTACTAAGATGAGATAGCCATATAGATAAATCAGGAAGTCCCTCACGACTTCCTAATTAAGCGACCCGTCAACCAAGATCACCAATGTGATATGGCGCACCGCGCTAGGTAATGGGCAGGGTATAAAAGGGACTCTCTCCCTCCCTCACCTCCATCTTCCTTTCTCTCCCCAACTATGCCCAGCCCTGTGGTCCTTCCCGGGGCAACAACCGAGCCTTCAAATACACACGACTCAACGGAAGGACCACAGGGCCATAGCGCAAGGTCATGGTGCACCTTTTCCAGAAGATCCCAAGGGGTAGGGTCAGCCCTGGCAACAAGCTCACCTGTCAGCTTGAGCAAGACGCCCTCAAAGGAACCAGCCGGGCCGACCCTGCCCCAAAACCAACTCATGACTCGATCCCAGACCCCACAGGCCCCTAGCCGGGGGAGGTGGGTGGCCGCATTGCCCTAGGGGCGCAGGGCAGCGCCGTCGCAATGACTGGGCGCCCGCCTCCCCCCGGCATACATCACAGAGAATACCTGCCTCTGACTCCTCCCCCAAGGGGGGAGAACCCTGCCAGTTCTCCTGTCACCGGTTCTCCGGTACTCACTTTTACTACTCCCGGGGAGGGGACCCCCCCTAGTCCCTCCCCAGAGCCAGCCGCCATGCCAGATCCCGAAGACAATCATGAGAAGGTTCAGAAACTACCCACCAAGGGATACCGACCTGCGAGAACTGAAGCAATTGACCGACGGCATGGTACACTTAAGATGGAGCAAGCCCTGCAGGGAAGGGATGTGAAACCATCGTCGCAGCCATGATCCACTCCCTCTCCGCGCAGAATCACCATTAATATCACTGCAATAGGAGCAGTAGCCTTCCACTAATATGCACGCAAAAAAGATGCCACTATCTTTCTATCTTCACTCCATGAGCTTGACAAACTGATTAATAAGAAACGCGACGAACAACCTCTTTCCCTCCCTCAGCGGCTGATGATTGTGGCTTAATCTCTAAAATCTCAGCTGACCAACCACAGTCCAGCGATTGCCAAAGATGAGATTAGTGAGATTAAGTAAATACTACCAGAGCCTTATCAAGACCTCACTAATGTCTTCTTAAAGCACAAGTCTGATACCCTACCCCCCTACTGCAGCAAATTCAATCATAAAGTGGAACTAGAGCAAGAGAATGCGGTAGGCTACAGGCCTTTATATAAGACAAACGCGGAGGAGCTGGAAGCAGCGCGGAAATACATACTGGATAACCTCCACAAGGGCTTCATTGTACCTAGTAATGCTCCCTTTGCTTCTCCTATCCTTATAGTAGAGAAGCTAGGAGGAGGGCTATATTTCTACATTGATTACTACAAATTGAATGCTATTACACGCAAGGACTATTATCCCCTTCCCTTAATTAATGAGATTTTAGAGCGCATCTTAAAGGCAAAGATTTTCACCAAGCTAGATATCTGTCAAGGCTTTCATCGAATTCGCATGGATCCAGCCTCTAAGGACCTCACTATATTCCATTCGCGATACGGCAGTTTCAAATATAAGGTGATGCCCTTCGGGCTCACTAATGGACCAGCTATGTTCCAGCGCTTTATGAACAGTATATTTATAGACTGCTTAGACCAATACCTGACAGCGTTCAT
>JAABUG020105316.1:0-37945 GCA_011319215.2 Scortechinia acanthostroma
GGGCCTCCGGGCCTCCGGGCCTCCGGGCCTCCGGGCCTCCGGGCCTCCGGGCCTCCGGGCCTCCGGGCCTCCGGGCCTCCGGGCCAAAATGTGGTAGTATTACTTCATTTAAATCCTTAAAATTTCTAACTTTATAATCAATTGAATTTTCATATTTAACTATAAGTCCAACTCCACAAAAAACTCTTTTATTTTATTTATTAAGGCTTCATCTCTTGAATGTAAAAATATCTTAGCCCCCTCTTTTTTTTTCCTAAAAAAAAAAGAGGGGGCCTCAGGAGATATACGAAAACCATACTTACGGCTTTCAACTTCATAAATACTAATTACAAAGGTCCCCCCTCCTCACCGTACGAAAACCAGTAACTCAATAAGGATCAAGCTTAGAATTTTTCAGGTAATTCAGGAATTAAGGAAGATGAATTTTCAGTTGTATTAAGTGAACTTAATACAATACTTTGAATAGGCAAGCTAATGAATGCGTGTGGCTTAGGTGGAGAGGATAAAGCACATTCTAAACTAGAATGACTTCTATTTTTTTTTTGTTAAGCCCCCCCCTCTTTTTTTTTAATAAAAAAAAGAGGGGGGGCTGAAGAGTATCACTCATTGGTGCTACTAGTTTTCACGGATCACGAGATGAAGCTTCTCCAGATACTAGTTGTGAATAAACAATGTGTAAGAATACTCCTGAAGCTATAACACTTATTATAAATCCAAAACTACTTATTATATTTCAACCTGCAAACGCATCAGGGTAATCACTTATTCTTCATGTCTTGATATTCTTTTACCTTATAGAACCGTCCTGGCTATCTGTAACTAGAGACATCTATTTAGGTAGAAGCTGAATACATAACGCCTCGTTTCCGAATTTTATAAAAGGCTATTAGAGTATACCCTTACACCTTGTATCTATCCTCAGGACCCCCCCCCCTTTTTTTTGTTTATTAATAAAAAAAAACTTGCCAGCTTGCCAGAGGGGGGTCATAAGGTATTCGAGATTTTACCTAATACACGGCAAGTAACCTTCTACTCGTTGCTCTTTTACACATCAACTTAGTAAGGCGGGAACTTTGTAACTGCCGCAGTTACAAAGTTCCCGCCTCACTGCAGAGAGGTGGTTTAGATCCGCGAAGGGCGATTCCCTGGTTTACCAGAATCCATAACCTTGTTACTATCTCCTTTTTATTAGAAAGGCCATCACTTACCCTTTGTAGGTTAGTGACTTAATAGTTATGGTTTTACGCTTTACCCGGAATTTGGTTACTTTAGAGTAATTGAAATTTGCTTAAGATCTCTGCACATACTCGGCATTCCCTGCAAGCCTAAAAAATGCTGCCATATTTTTTTAGGTTACAAGTGATAAATTATAAAGGCGGTAGACTTTGCTACCGCGGTTAATCTAATAAATAAGAAATCCTCACCCTAAACTTAAGCTTTAACTCTAGAGGCGCAGCATACGCTGCGCTTCATATTAATAGTCTGCCCTAACAGAGTGGAGCGAAGCATGGGTTAGGATAGCTTAAAATAGCGCGCAATAAGCGCTAATTGTATTTATCTAAACTAATATAAGACCTATAAAGGTGCAGTAAAACTTAAAAAAATCCTTTAAGGAGCACCGCTTCAGGTCAAAAGCAAAGTCTGAATATAAAGGTGCTTATCTACACAATAAGCTCCTGGACACCCCTAGCAGCAATAAAACTAGTTTTGTCGCCGGGTCGTAAGAGTGTGTCTAATATTCACGAACAATACGGCGGTAATTTCATTACCGCCCTTAGAATCAACATATTCAACCTCATAATTTAAATTATTAGCTATTTGATAAGCTTTTAAGAATACCGAAAATCTGTTATAACCTTCAGAACCCTCAGCAAATAAAGATAAAAATTTACCTATTACGTAAATAGCATTATCTAAGTTATTTCCTCCGCCCCCTGGCAAGCTCTTTTTTTTTTTAATAAAAAAAAGAGCTTTGAAAAGTCCAGGGGGCCGGGTTTACACGAGGAATAACTTTCAAATAACTATTCATAGTAGGATTTAAATTGATTATTGCATATAGCTCATAAACTAAAGATAATTGAGGTGTAGTTAGATATATAATTTATATATTTAATTCTATTGCCTGAATTTTAGAAATTTCCAATTCTGCTGATGATTGTGGATTACGTAAACCTTTAGTTAATTTATTATACTCATCCATTCTCCTAGCTAAATTATTGGAACTTCCAATAAAAAACGACTAAAGTCATTTTTATTAGTTAATTTGTAAACACCTGAAACTCCTATGAATTTAGATTTAATTTGTTCATAACCATATTCAAGAGAAGCAAATACAATGGGTTTTGATTCAGGTTAATTTCATCAATATTAGAACCTATAGAGTGAGTAGAGTATAAATGGCTAGCCATTTAACCAATTTTTTTATTTTACCTTTCCTGTGGGTTTAGCTTCGCAAGAAGCTATCCTTACAAAGTAAGGGCCCTGAAAGGGATAACTAAAGCTACTGGCACTAGCTATAAAATTTTGGGCAAAAATTAGTTTAGATAAAGCGCTTATTTGCTGCATATCAAAATTTGTAGATCATATCATTATCCTTAGTTTGTAGATTGACCCTTCTGGTCTTTATGCCAACCGAAGCAACGCCCAGAAAGGACAGCTCACGAATAATATAACGGGTGCAGCAAGACCCTGATTATCTATTAGACCCCCCTTTTTTTTTTATTAATAAACAAAAAAAAGGGGGTCCTGAGGATACTTGGCGCGGTGTGATCGTTGAAGTTGCTTTTGGACCTTTTTAAAACGACCTACTTTTAAAGTTGAAAACTAAAAAGTAAATACCGGCTTAGTGAAGCTGCTACATTAAAAACATACTAAAGGATTACCTGCTGATTGAGCTTAGCTAACTCTAATTATATCACAACCTCTAACTTAGAAGCTACGCTTAAGTTGTCAATTTTTTTAGTTAATGCTTATACCTTTCCAGCAATTTACCAAGGTTTAAGGAGAAAGAGACTAACTCCTATTACACCATAATATTACTATTATGGCCCCAAAAAAAAGTAACATTCACCCCCCCCTCCCTCCGGAGGTCCGGGCCACATGGATTTTAAAAGGGGTCCCCCCCCCTATAGGGGGGGCCAGCGAGAGGGGGATGAAAAGAAGTCAGAATTGAGCATTAGATAGTTTTATATTATAAGTTAATCCTAACATTTTCGGTATTCAGTAGTACCAAGCGGCGAACATGGCGAATACAGTTTCCCCATACTTAACACATAGTGGAAATGCAATAATTCGAGCTATAAACTCGAATTCTATTATTCACATAATAGTTTAGACTAAGTCATGCAGCAACCTGCAGATACTACTCTGGATTTAATTAGATTTTAGTACTATCCTTATCTATAGTCGTTGAGCCTTTCTACAAAAATTTTTTTTCAAGTACTTTTGTAGACTTGGTTGCAAATTTTCTTATAGGTCTTTACAGTTTACCAGATTCAATGTACTTTGCTTTTAAAAATAAATTATTTGCCTATTCATCAAACGGTTTAGTTTGCAAGTAATAACTATAATAAATTATTTTTTTTTTGTCTATACGCTTATTTACTGTAGCTTTATTTTTAAATTTATTTCCAGTTAGAAAATAAGTACATTCTTCTAAGCTATTTCATGTTCTATACACATTTATTTCAGGATTATAACCATAAATAGTTTTCCCTTTAGTAACCCTTTTAGATGTCAAGACTTTATTTACACCCATTGCAGGAAGCATTTCTTCTATATTAGTCTTATCTAAAGGAATCATAGAAATAACATAATTACCATACCCGTATGGGCGGAATATCACTACTTATAAGCTTTTTAGCAATATCAGTTCCAAAGCGTTTACTTGTATTTTAAAAAAAGGCAGATAATTTGCTTCCACTATAAAACTCTTGAATTAATTCAAATATTTCAATTGAATAAATAAAAAATTGATACTTCCCTCGTGCCTTAGATCAATAAGATTTAAGAGTAAAAGTATGAGTTTTATCTCATACAAAAGCATCTATACCCTTTTTATTATACGATGGATTAGATTCTCCAATATTTATCAATTTATCGCTTAGCTCATAAGCAGCTGAACCAGCGTACGATTTATGTTATAAGCCAAAGTATAGTTATCTAAATAAGATTGCTCTAAAACCACAAAATCTGGAATATTAGTAACAGAGTAAACTTGATCTGTTTTCGTGAGTCCAATTTCTTGAATAGAAAGTGAAAAAGCACTATAGCCATATTTAAGGAGTGCTCGAGAGATAGCACTAACACGTTTTTCTTGTGCATGCAAGTAACTTGGTCGATAATATTCAACCAATCGATATCCTAAGGCCCCCCCCCAAAAAGTGACAATCCGTCTTTAATCAAATACTTGACTATTCAGACATTTGACCTTTATTCATTCCATTTTTAATTAAACGGATTTGTTCATATCCTTCTTCAGTTAAATGAGCTTTACTTTTCATTATATTAGCAATCGCAACGAAGTCTGAAAAATTTTTACTCTTTACTCACTCGATTGGATACTGATTAAAAAAAGGTATAATTTTATTTCAAATAATGTTAAATTATTCGCAGATATAATAACTAATGTTCTCATTCGATGGTTTATAATATCGACCTCCACCGAAATATTCTATAAAACTATAGATTAATTTATCATCTCTTACGTGTTGTGCTAACTTAATAAAGATACTTACTTTTTTACCAGTAGGACGGGTATGAACAAAAAAACACCCCTCACCTGACATAAATCCTGCCATTCACATACCGTGAGGTACTGATTGATTACTAATTTTCGGACGTACTACAGGAACTACTAAAGAAAAAGCCTATTTAAGAGCAAAAGCAAGAGCAAAAGCAAGAGCAAGAGCAAGAGCAAGAGCAAGAGCAAGAGCAAGAGCAAGAGCAAGAACAAGAGCCGCATTTAAGCCCAAATTCATACTGGCTCGGATAGCTACTAACTTTTCAATTCCGTCTAAGCTAAGATGCTTTTTAATTTGAATGTAATCTAAAAAAGCCTGACGAAATAGTAAATAATATGCTTGCTTCTGAGTAATTAGAGAAAAAGTATAAAAGTGCGGAATAATTACATCAATTAGATCCGAATGACCATTTACCATGTAAATTACGCGATCTTTATGGATGGTAATACTTCCACTCCTTTGAAATATTATTGAATTTTATACAAAAGATCTAAGTCCTTTATATGCAAAACGATTTGAAAACAAACTACAATACTTCAACTCTGTTTGTACCCTGGAAGATTTAGAGATACTTAAACTAAAACTACTTTCAGCATCACTGAAGCCTGTTACGAATCAAGGATCCAATATTTCTCTAGAAAGGCTTGATACAGCTATCGTGCTTTGATTATATCGACCGGTATAACTAGATAGAGAAATTAATTTAACTCTGTTAGACCTTAGATATAAACCCCCCCCCCCTTTTTTTGCTTTTGCGGAGCCAGAGCATCGTGTTTTTTTATTTTTATTTTTTTTTGCTTACCTTTGGTCCTTTGACCTGCAGGTCAAAGGACCAGCGCAGCATCGCTATCCGGAGGGAAGAGAAGCGCAGAAAATTTTTAATTCAAAAAAATAAAAATAATAAAAAAAAAAAGGGGGTTCTGGCATACAAAATAATAAACAATTATCTGTAAGCAAGTTAAATATAAAATACAAGTCAAAAGTGTTAAGGCAAGATTTAAAAAGATTAAAATTTGCTAATTCATCGTATAAAGAAAGAAAAAGGACAATAGCTAGAAAGGCTATTGACCCTATTTTGAAAAGGCTACTTTGTATAGGAAAACTAACGAATGCGTGTGGAAAAAAAAATTTAGGGACAATAATCCCATAAAATTTTTAAAAAGGCTAAAAAGTATTGAAGACTGTAAAGGAAGACTAATAAATGCGTGAGGTTTTGGTGGGCTGTTAAGGGCCCATTCTAAACTACTGTAACTTCTATTTTGAAGTATTTGTAAAATGTCACTCATAGGAGCAGGGATTACTCAAGGATTTCGACTTGAAGCCTTTCCTGATACTAGTTGGTCGTATATAATATATAGGAAGATAGCTGTGGCTACCACTGAGATTATTGAACCGAAACTAGATATAATATTTCATCCTGCAAAAGCATCAGGATAATCGCTTACTCTACGAGGAAGACCTTGGAGTCCTAAAAAGTGTTGAGGAAAAAAAGTAATATTCACACCAATAAACAGAATCCAGAATTGAGCGTTAGATAATTTCAAATTATAAGAAAGTCCTAACATTTTGGGGATTCAGTAATATCACGCGGCGAATATAGCGAATACTGCTCCCATGGATAATACATAGTGGAAATGAGCCACGACATAATAGGTGTCATGGAACGCGATATCAAGAGATGCATTTGCAAGAATAACTCCACTTAACCCTCCAATAGTAAACATGAAGATAAATCCCAGCGAGTATAACATAGATGGTGATAAACGGATTGAACCACCATAGCTAGTTGCTAATCAGCTAAATATTTTAATTCCAGTAGGAACAGCAATTATTAAAGTAGCAGCCGTGAAATAGGCACGTGTGTCGACATCCAGCCCTACCACGTACATATGATGACTTCAAACTATGAATCCTAATATTCCAATACTCATCATGGCATAAACCATACCAATGTAACCGAAAATTGATTTATTAGAATTTGCTGACATAGTTGTACTGATTATTCCGAAGGCCGGAACAATTAAAATATAACAATAACTTTGATTAATCGAATAATTACCCTTCGCAAATACTGCTAAAAGACTAATTTATTCCAATTAATACTCAAAAACTTGCGTCTTTGTTAGGACTTTATCTTAAACCGTATCTCATTGAATCTTTTAACTCTATAATCTGATTTATACCTTTTTCAGTTAAATGATCTTTATTTTGTATTAATGAATAGGCCTTTCTTCATTTCAAGTAATTAATATATTTAGTAGATTGTAAATGATATTCGTCAAAATATTTTATTACATTCTTAGCTGATCCAAAACTAGTAGACCCATAGTAGTATGTATTCTGGCTTTTTCTATAGCCAATGTTGCCGCCAAAATAATCTTTAATTAAGATTAACACATTATTATCCGATTGATCGATCTGATAATTTAATCTAATTTCAGGTTTAGATCTACTAGGTTTATCTACAATTTTAATTTGAAAACTTGCATCAGCGTCTGAAAATCCTGCTATTCAATGATTATTAAAATCTTTAGTTGAATTTATTTTAAAATCTAAGCTTTTTTTTAGGTTTTCATATTTATGATTACTTAAAATATTATTAATCACCTGGTTATATTTATAGGTTCTTAATTTTCCATCAATTAAATTAATTACCTTGCTTAACCCTTCTGTATTAGATATTACTAAAATATAAGCATTTCTATCTTTAACTTTTCTAACATGACCGAAACCAAATCTTTCTTTTATAGAATTAGCTAAAGAAACATCAAATCCACTAAATACAATAACTAATTGCTGTTGAGAGCTAAAATGCCCGTCACCATCTATTAAACCGGCTAAATAATGTCCAAATTGATTATCGCTAAGAGGCACAGGTGGGTAATTTAATATTGAATTTATTGGTACACCTTTTTTTATTAATGATACCTCCCTACCACCCTCTCCTATCAAACCAGTAACATAATAAGCATTAAGAGTTAACTGTGTCTTATTAACTATTAAAGTGGAATTAAATATTACTCTATTTATTTGATAAGAAGGGATTTTGACTAGATGGTTTCTTTCGAAACCCACTAGAGTAGATCTTAATCGTAGATTATAACTACGACGACTACCAAATACTCGTTGCTCTTTTATATTAACGAGCTTTAACAAGCGTAATCCTATAGCACAAGCCACCTCCTTTATTATACTTTCTTCATATTGCAATACGACGAGTTGTGGATTTATTTCGCACCCCTTTCTTAGTAAATAAAGGATAATAGCTTGCATGCTGATAATACACTTTTTGTAAATTGAATTAAAAAAAATTAATAAGCCGGCCTTTATTTTGTTAATAGCGGCCAGCCCAGTAATTAAATATACTCCTTGCGTAAATACCATATCTACACAAGAAAGTATTATGATAAAAAATAATATTAAGGTAATAATTGTATTCATTTTTGTTTTATTTAATTGTTAATTGTATAGTACTCTCATTCGTATGAATACGAATGAGAGATAAAAACCATTTATTATAATGTAATGGGCGACCTTAAAGGTCGCCGAAAGAGTTATTTATTTAGATCCGCGATAGCCTATTTTCTGCTACCCTTATTTAAACAGCTTAATAAGTTAGAATTTCCCATTTCTCCTACCTTCGTACCAGAAACTACTGCTGAATTCTGGCTTGCTATCCATATTACAGAACAAGGACTAAATGAAAAGTGTTAAATCTATTAATAGATTATAAACGGGAGGCAGAGGCAAACTTTAGAATTCTCGCTTTATCATTATCAGTTAAACCACTTTTAGATTGAAGTAATGCATAAGTTTTTCTTCATCTTAAATAATCAATATATTTATTGGATAATAAATGATATTTATCTAAATATTTAATTATTTTAAAAGCGGAAGCGGACGCGGACCCAAAGGTTAATGAATTATATTCATACTCATCGTGTATTGGATTATAAGAAATGCAGCCACCCAATTTGTCTTTAGTAAGATCAAGTAGTAAGCGTGTTTTATGTTTTGCATGTTTAGCTGAATTTTAAAACAAGTAGAACGACTGGTCGAGCTAAAGCTAGAGCTACCTAACAAAGGTTTAGTAATCTTAACCCTTTCCATGGGCCCCTTAACGGAGTTTTTTGTCCTCCAGGAGCCTTTTACTTGAAAACTTCCACCAGCATCCAGAAAGCCAGATAATCAATAATTATCTAAATCTTCTGAAGTATTAATACTAAATTTTTCTTTTAAATGCAAAGGTTCTACATAGACATTTAATATGTATTTATATACAGCATCACATTTAGATTGTGTTCTAAACTTACCATTAATCAAGTTTAGAAGTATTTGTAATCCTTCACGTTTAGTTATAGTTAAAATATAAATATTTTTGGATTTTACTTTAGCTACAGATCCGAAACCTATTCGGGTTTTAATATAATAAGCAAGTGAAGCATCTAAACCATGAAACACGATATGTGCTGCATATTTTGAAAATCAACCATCACCATCTATTAATCCGGCTAAAAAAAACCAAATTGATCATTACTTGCAGGTTTAAGATATCTAGGTACATGTTCGGATATAATTTTTACATTTTCTGCCTTGGCCTCTTGAGCCAAAGGCCAAGAAGTGTGAGATACAATTCCATTACGTAAAGTCTCTGAGGTCCCACCTATGAATAATAGATGGTTACCCGCTGATAAACTTCATTGTTTAAACTTTTTTACTATATCATTTAAGATTGAGTATTTTAAACTGAATAGCGAAGTTGTTCCAGCAAATAGTAATGTTAAGAAGCCTATATATTTAACTTTGACTTTCTTACTTTCCATTCGAAAAAGGTATAATTTATATCTTATTTTTTTTATTTTTACGTATCAAGATCTAGAGTTTCCTTTGAAAAGCTATTCATAGAAGATTTTATTTTTAGGATTCTAGCTTGTCCTTCTGGTGTAAGGTGTTTTTTGGTTTGAACTAATAAATACACTTTTCTCCATTTCAAAAAATTTATATATTTACTTGATAACATATGATATTTATCTAAGTAATCTATAACCTTTCTAGCAGAACCAAAACTAGTTGAAGAATAATAATAAGTGTCCTGATTTTTTCTATAGCCTATATTCCCCCCAAATCTGTCTTTAATAAGATCAAGAAATAAACGTGTTTTTTGATCAACTTGCATATGTAACCGAATTTCTAAACATGTACCTCCCGAAGATTTAACCCTCTCCAAACATTTTACTTGAAAACTACCATCCGCATCCAAAAAACCAGCTAATCAATGATTATCTAGCTCTTTTGAAGTATTGATATGAAATTCTTCTTTTAAATTCAAGAGTTTTACATAGACATTTAATATATATTTAAAAACAGCATCATATTTAGATTGTGTTCTAAGCTTACCGTTAATAAGATTTAGAAGTATTTGTAATCCCTCGCGTTTACTTATAGTTAAAAGATAGGCATTTTTAGATTTTACTTTAGTAACCGAACCATAACCTAATCTTTCTTTAATGTAATAAGCAAGTGAAGCATCTAAACCATGAAATACGATATGTACTGCATATTTTGAAAATCAACCATCACCATCTATTAATCCGGCTAAATAATATCCAAATTGATCATCACTTACCGGTTTAAGATGAGTAGGAACGTGTTCTGATATAAATTTTATATTTTCCTCTTCTACTAATGACACCAAAGCAGCAACTAAATGCGACCCACCTAAAAAAATAATGTCTTCTGCTACGCAGCTAGCGGGTGATATACGCAAATTATGTGATTTACTATACACCCTCGGATAGCTTACTTCGTATAGTTGCCAACCAAAAAAAATTCCTAACCCTACTAAAAATAAACAGTAAGCCATACAATAAAAATAAATTATAAAATTTAATAAATTAACTGCAAAGAATAAAAGTAAAAAAGACTGTATGAAAGAAACTTCTGGATGCTACATTGTTATAAAATTAACAATGCTTGGACCATATCTTTAAACATATTTATTCATAATTCAATCACTTTTTAAAAAAGATTTCTCAACTTTTACCTAAAAAAGTTTCAGGTAAGGCTTGATGAGCTTTAATAGCCTTTAATTCATAATACTTAGTAACAAGATGTAGCCTATTATTTTTAGCTGATCTTAAAGGATATTTTTTAAAGTATTCGATTAATTTAAGAACATCTTCTTTTTTAGTAATATATCACTTGAAAGATTTAGAACTACCATTATCGATATATACATGCCCTTCATACAAATCAACTAAAGGAGTTAATAACTCAGATGTTTTTTGACCCGCAGAAATAGATAATTGTCAATTAGATTTATTGATTGTAATTGTACCATCCGCGTCTATAAATCCAGATAATCAAGCATTATCGTATGTTAATTTTTCTGGAAAAATTAAACTTAAATCATATTTAATGCAAATTTTATTTAATTGAACTAATCTATTAGGATTTCTTAATCTTACCTAGAAGAGATCCGTCCTTATTGACGGGGGGGGCTTTCCTATTCAAGGGCCTTACTTCATAAAGAAGCAGGCCCCTTAGGAAGAAGATAAGACTCTTCCTCTATTCATACCAGATTTGATTTTGCATATCTTGGCAAAGTTATCAGGTGTTAATTTTTTATTTTCTTGCAATATTTCACATACTAAACATAAATCCTCAAAATCTAGGGATTTTACACCTTGTATAGGGTAATTTCTAAAAAAAGGAATAATTTTTTCCTTAATGTCCGAAAATTTTCTTACCCTATATTCACTACTACCTGAGCTATCATAGCTATTACCACAATCAAAATAGGAGATAAAGAATTTCATTAACTCTTTATCCTTAAAATGTTGGACTACCCGAAAGGCTAATCTTACTACCCCTGTGAGATTCCCGTTTTGATTCAAAATTTCCACGGAAAAATTTCCATCCCCAGAAGCGAACCCTGCTAATCAATGGGGATCAGGGATCTCGGGAGCTTTCACTACTGGTCTTTGAATAGTACTAACTGGAAAAGCAGTTCTTAATTCCTCCGACAAACTTCAATTCATTGCACTTTTACAGGCTACAATTTTGTTTAATCCCTCTAAAGTCAGATGCTCTTTATTATTTACTAGAATAAAGGCCTGCTTTCAAAGATAATAATCGGCTCACTTCTGTGTAATTAAGGGATACTTTTCAAAATGATTTACAAATACAGTTAAATCCTTTATTGATTTAACTGAATATATAATTGAGTCGGAGGTTTTCGGATAAATCTTTCCTACGCCAAAAAAATTTTGGATCTGTTCTAAAAGAATTCTATCCTTTACATGAACACTTATTTGAAAATACAGGCGTGTTTGTCATTGAAGTTTAAAGGCATTTGATTTCACCATAATAATAGAGAATGAACCCTCAGCATCCGTGAACCCCGTTACAAATCACGGGTTAAGTTGGAAGTTTTGTTTAGCTTGAGAGTTGGCGACTACGACGATTTTACTAGAGGATTCTCTAAATTTTGATGACGAAAATTTTCTGAATGGCACAGTTAATTTTTTTAAATTTATTGCTGCTGGGCTCCGCCCTACGCAATTGTTAATTTCTCACGGAAATTGTTTCATATCTAGATGCTATATTTGGGGTAAGCGCCCTTAAGGACCCTTGAGGGGAAACATACCCCCCTTGGACCATATCTTTAAACATATCATTATTCATAATTTAATTACTACTGTTTATTTACTCTACATTCCTCTTGATGAGAGGGCTGACCTAGCCCTTAAACCCTCTAGCTCCAGCCCCCCTCTTTAGGAAAAAAAAAGAGGGGGGCTAGATTAGAGATATTTAAGGAGGGTAAACTTTGCCAAAGTAACGTGTGGTATATATTTTAGTTTTCCTAGACTATGCAATTTACATATTTATAAGGATTAACTGTAACATCTTTAATTAAGCATAATAAACCGAAGGGGCGCCAACGAGGTACGAGCTGAGACCCGAGGAAACTAGAGGGACAGCGAGTAACGAGCTGTCCCTCGCCGGCGCCTTCTTTATGGTGTAATCTATACCTCAAAGCCTTAGCATTAGATCTTAATTTTATTGATCCACCATAGACATTTTTTACAGTTTGCAAGGCTCGTTCATCTCTTATATCCATTGTAATCTCTAAGCTAGCATAGCCTTTTTTAGATAATGAAAAACAACCATCACCGTCTATCAATCCTGCTAATCATTGTTTAAATTTTAAATTTATATCTGAGTTACTAAAATTATGAATTGATCTTTTATTTATGTTTAACAAACGTATGGTCTCTGAAGTTCCTACTGACGAGCGTAGCGTCCTGGTTACTTGCGAATTATTGTAAAATAAAAGGATTTTTACTAAGGCGGTATAATAAAAAATATAACTTAAACCTAAAGTACCTGTTAAATATAGCACAAACTCTTCGCTTATAGATTAGTTTTTAGCCCCCCTCTCTGGCAAGGTCTGGCAAGGTCTGGCAAGGTTTTTTTTCCTAAAAAAAAACTTGCCAGCTTGCCAGCTTGCCAGAGAGGGGGGCCTTGATTAATGTTATGTTTAACAAACATATGGTCTCTGAAGTACATACTATCTATTTTATTAAAATTTTCATTTTTATCGCGTACTAATAGTCTCTAGTTTTTAATCCCTCTAAACGATAAACTTTTTTTTACTAAGCTAATACCGTTAGAAAAGTTAAAAAGAATAGAAGTATTATGTGCCTTACCATATATTTTAATATACAAGAAAGCGAATTCGCCCTCTTTATAATTTATCTCATTTATTTTTAAATAGAATTCAATCCTTAAATTTGTTTAAATTAGAGTGAGTTGGATCAAAATTTAGTGTTTTAGGATAATTTTCTAATTGATAAAAGTCTTTTATTAAATTTAGCTTAGCTACTTTTCCAGATTTTAAAGGATATTTATTAAAATAATTCTCTACTAATCCTAATATTTCTTTTTTTCTATATATACAATATTGAAACGCTTCTTTAGAATTAAGAATAGAAATTCTTCCACCATACAATGCTTGTAACGGCTCAAGTAAATATTTATTCTTTTGTGTCACACTAATAATTAATTGACCTGATTTATCATCTATATATATTGACCCATCACTATCTACCAAACCACTAAATCAACCATTATTATAAGTTAAAGGTTTTGGTATAATAAATTTAATATTATATTTAAGACAAACTTTATTTAATTGTACCATTCGTATGGGGTTTCTAATATATCCATTAATATCCTTAATTAATTCAATAAGGGTTTTTGAATTGTGGTTTTTGTATTTTAAGCTATTAGACCCTGCCATTTTTTTGATAGTTCCACCATATTTATGTTTTATTTCATATAATGCTTTTTTATCTTTTATATCCATTACAATTTTTAAATTTGAATAACCTTTTTTAGTACAATTGAAACACCCCTCTCCATCAATTAACCCCCCTAATCATTCACTAAAATATGATGTATTTGAGATTAGTCCTTTAATATTAGGAGCTACGCGAATTATTTTATGAAAATCACTAATAGTAGAATAATAATTTTTAAATTCAAAGTTAATAAAGGCGCTCTTGCTCTTAGAAAATTCTCTATTAATTAATCTTATTTCATTACTCAGGTTAAATATATTGAATGTTATGGCTATACGGGGTTGAGTTCCAAGCCGGGTAGGTGCTAATTTTAATAAACCAGCTGCAGCTAATTTAAGACTAACTCAATGAAAATAAGAATAAATTAACTGTATATTAATACATATATAGATAAATGAATTAAAAAATTTATAATAATTATGAGAAAATTTATAATCACCCGAAGGATTAAAATTGAAGCCTCCTAGGCCCCCCTCTTTTTTTTTATTAATAAATAAAAAAGAGGGGGTCTTTTTTAGCGAGGGGATTAATGTAAAATCTCATGAGTTGGTTACTTGCGAATTATTAATATTTAAAAGGGTTTTTACTTTAGTGCTTTCCTCTCCATTAGTAATTAGATTACCTCCTGTTCCATTACTATCATTATCGTCATCTTTATCTATTCAATTTCTAGCTCTGTTCATTCCAGTTTTTATTTTTCTAATTTGCTCCAACCCTTCTAGAGTTAAATGTTTTTTTTCTTTTATCAATTTTGCAACTTCGCATCAATCTTTGAAGTCTTCAGATTTAATTCCAAGAATAGAATAATTTTTAAAAAACGGGATAATTTTTTCATCAATGTCTGAAAATTTCGTAACTACATAATCTATCGCATTACCTTTACGTCTATTCACTCTTCCGCAACCTAAAAAATCGATGAAACTCTTTAAAAGCAGTTCATCTCTAGAGTGCTGAGTAAGAATAAACTTTAATGACACCAAAGATCCCAGTTTACTTGCAGAAGATACAGAAATTCCTATATAAAAACATCCCTCTCCTGTAGCAAATCCTGATACTCAATTAGGATTTTTAATAGTTTTGTTCATTATTGAGAGTCTTGGGTTAAAACATTCGGATAGTAAATCAGTGTAAACTGAAGGAAAGGCAGATTTTAAAGAATCTGAAAGACCTTTATTAAGATAAGCTTTTATTCTCACAATCTTAGTTAACCCATCTATTGTTAAATGTTCTCTATTTTTGATTATGTATAAAGCTTGTTTAAATAGTTCATAATCAACTTGTTTTTCAGTAATCAGTGGAAATTGCTCGAAATGCTCTAAAACTTTAATCAAATCTTTAACTGAAAAAATTTGTAATTGTAACATATCTTTTTCATTTTTATATATTTTACCGACTGAGAAATAATTTTGGAGCATTTTTAGAACCATCTCATCTTTTTTATGTAAACCAAGAGTAAATACAATGTGAACTCGTCACCCGCATACATATCCTTTATCTTTAACTAATGTTATTGAAAAACATCCTTCACCATCAATAAGACCACTAACAAACCAAGGATGAATAGAGTTATTAACTTTAGAAGAAAAACCTCTTTTACCTGATGGATGACTAAAAAACCACCCATTAGGTTTTAGATTGTAAAAACTAGTTGATGATGCTAAAAGAAAAGTACTTGATAAATGTAAATCTGCTATTGCTAATAAAATGGCGACTATAAAGGAAAAATATAAAGTACCTAATAAATGTACCCCTACTCTAGCTAATAAAGCGACTATAAAGGGATATAATTCCTCGCAATTGGTTTGTTGCGTTAAAAGGTGGCACTGTGAAACAGTGCCACCGTTAAAGGGCCATCATTGACCGAAGAATCAAAAAAGATGCTGAAAAAGAATGGGGTCACCACCACCTGCAACTTCATAGAATGAAGTATTAAAATTTCTGTCGGTCAGCAACATGGTTATTCCCAAAATTATATTGGCCTACAGGACAAAATCCTATGACTTAGGGCGCCCACCAGCTCCGCTGGGGCGCCGTCAGTCTTGAAACGTAAAATAAATTTTAACGTTAAAGCAGGCACTCACCGTCTTACAACGATGTTTGAACTATATCTTATATTTTTAAGTTATAAAAATCTTGTAAATGATCTCACGTAAATATTGTCCTTTTATCATTCATACAAGATTTTATTTGAACTATTTTATCCATACCCGTTTTACCTTTATGTTCACCTTTCTCAAATATACTTACAACTTTCATTCAATCTTTACTATCTAAATATTTAGTACCAAATAATGGATTATTTTCTAAGTATTTAAATAAGATAAGATTAGCCTGTAGACTAGTAGTTCTAACTCTATACTCAGGATTTGGCGTATCTTGTCGGACTGATTTAACTGTTGTTAATAAATATTCCGCAATTTTTTCTAAAACCTGTAGATTACTATTACCTTTATGATCAATTTGTCTTTGAGAAATTTCTAATTTACACTCTGATCTAGGATATTTACCAGTTAAAGTAGTTCTAATTTGGAATGAACCATCCGCTTCTATAAATCCAGATAATCATGCATTAGAAGTCAATGGACTATCATTTAAAGGTTTTTTAATAAAATTAGTATTCTTTGAGTTATTTATTCAATCTATTAGTTTATATAAACTATGAATTTTAGGTGTTCGCATATTACCGTTTAATATAGAGATAATTAAAATTATTCCTTTATAACTATTTATAGTTAATATATAAGCATTTACACCTTTTTTTCTGGCAATAGAACCATCACCTAACACTTTTTGAATCATTAAAGCTAAAGGTAAATCTTTCAAATGAAAAACAATTTGCACCGACGGGTAATTTAATCGACCTTTTGCCGATCTTTCCGTATTAGGGACCACTATTGTTCCATCACCTTCAATTAATCCAGTTAAATAGAAAGCAAAAGGCAAATTATTAAAGTGTTTATACTCTGCGAATAAATCGGACGATTCTACAGGAATAGTATACTTTCGTTTAAACAATTTGTATTTAGGGGCAAAGGCGACAAAGGAAGGAAAGGCTAAAAAACATAAAGGAGTATTTAAAATAAATCCTCAACAAAAACATTCAGGCGTATAGTCTCTGAAGATCGATAAAAGGCTCAAGCCTTCTAGATTTCCTGCTGATTGCGCTAAATTACAAAATAGCGGTTTCCAGCATATAGCCATTTTTAAAGCGGGCAGAATTCCACCCGCTAAAACTGGGAGTGACAACAATAACAGCACGGCAGTTATTACGACTGCTCACCCAAATAGGGTCATTTTCGTTAACCACATAATATGGAGGCGGCTGCCTCCATATATATAAATGCGGTAACTTTAATTCAAAGTGATTTTTCCCACGCATATATAAAATATTGCGTTTAATCATATAAAGCCAGATTTATCTTTTTATTCTTTTTAGTAACTGAAGGAGGCCTTGTAAGCAAAGCAGACAAGGACCGGTTATGTTAAAAAGAGTTATGATATATGCCTTTATATATAATATTCAATACTACTTATTATATTATTCTTTTGGTATTCATTCTTGATTTAATGGATTCGATTTGATCTAACCCTTTTTCAGTTAGATGATATTTAGATTTAATAAGTTTTGATGCTTCTTTGAAGTCATAAAAATCTTTAGCTTTTACACCTAAAATAGGATAGCTTTCAAACACAGGTATTATTTTTTCAAATATATCATTAAAACCTGAGACTGTGAATGTACCAACACCAGTCTTTTCTAAAACAGAGTAACTACCGCAACCTAAAATTTCTCTAAAACTTTCTAATAATTTAGAATCTATACTATGTTGAGAAATTAAAAAATGTACAGCTACTTTTTTACCAAGTTTATGTGTTTTGGATTTAGAGATTTTAATGATAAAACATCCCTCACCTGTGGTAAACCCAGCTAATCAATGTTTAACACCTGGTGTATTACTATCTAATTTAGTAGTAGGTACTTCCGGTCTTGGAACTGGAATAACTTGAGGAAAAGCATCTATTAATACTTCCGATAAACCTTTGTTAAGAGTTGCTCTTATGTTGATAAGTTCAATTAACCCGGCTTCAGTTAAGTGTTTTTTATTGCTAATTAAATCTAAAGCTTGTTTAAATAATATAAAATCCGCATACTTTTTTGTTTTTAGTGGATAATTATTAAAATGTTCAATTATAGTAGCTAAATCACTTAGTTTTACAACATCATAACTTACTGATTTATTGTAAACCGAAACATAACCGCAACCGAAGAAACGTTGAATTTTATATAAAATATCGATATCCTTGATATGTAAATGAATAGTATACTTTAATTTGACATTTCAACCTAAGGTATACCTCGGGTTTTTACTAATAACTAAAGTAAAACAAGATTCAGCGTCTGAGAAACCTGAAACTCAATGTGGATTTAGATTTGTGGCTAAAGTAGTATATTTCGTAATGTCAATTTATATATTATTAACCCCTTCGCTCCGCGCGCTACGCGCGCATCGCGCGCGGAGCGTAAAAAATTTTTTTTTTCAGGCTTGATTTATCACAGCTATTTACAAGCTGGACATTCCTAGAAAAAAGAGGTATAAATATAAATTAGGAATATATAATGCCTATACCATCTACTCATTACTTAACCAACCTAGGTCCATCCAAGAATAATAATAAAAATCTGAGATTTTTATTTTTAGAGGCCCTGTTAAATAGCTTATTAAGTAAAAACATTAGATAACTTATAGACAATGTAATCCTTTAAATCTGGTGTTACCAGTGACTAGAGTACACCTTACAGTTTAACTGAAGAACCGTCTACTCGTTGCTCTTTTTCAGACAATTATCTGATTTAGATCCACGGTGACCCATTTTATTTTAATTTAGCATCCCCTCCCCCCTTGCGAAGCTAGCCAGGGGCCAGGACAAAAAATTTTTTGTCGGTAGGCAAGCAAGGTTGCATTGATATTTATGTAGCCGATTATTAATAAATCTCTAATAATATTACCTAGCCTGCAAGGTGTCAAAACAATCCCCTTTATCCAAAAGAAGACTATGACAAATGACTTGACTTGGTTACTAGAGCTTTAGGGTTTTCCTGGAATTTGGTTCTTTTGCACAAAATTTTATGCGGTCTAATTCCTCTTGTTCGCATATTAGCGATAGTTACTATGACATTAATTATTAAAGTATTACATACGGCTACGCCTGAATAAGACAGCCAAAACTTTAAATTTAATATTAGCATGATATTACTATCATGATTGGATTATATCTTAGGCGCACCGATAAATCGACACGACATATAACGTAAAATCTCTGAAGATGCTACTAAGTTGCAAATGTGTAACCTGTAGATTTCCTGCTGATTGAGCAATAACCTATATAGGTTGCTATTTCCAGCAATTTATTATAACTTTTATATCAATCTCATAGTTACTATTAAGGCGGTCGGCTCTGCCGACCGCCCTTACTATAAATAATTATATTATCTTACAACAGTTATACAAATATATCCACGATATGATATATTTGTGTCAAGCCGTTTAACTAATGTAGATTGAGAAACAGGTAAACCTTTACTTGAAAAGAATTTTACACATTTACCTAAACTTTCAAATATAATTTCCTCTTTACTTTCAATATTTATTAATAATACTGATTTACTTAAACTGTTAACCGGTTTACTTCTATTAAATTTAACTCTATCTTGTTGTAACATTATAGCTATTTCTGGCAAAGTCATTTCGGTAACTTTGGCTGTATCTATTCGTTCTCTTAAAAATAAATATTTACCTAAATAGTAACTTCCCTTAGTTAGATGTTTAGTAAAAGTAGTATGACCAATATTAAGTTTAGATATAAAATCTTTTTGTTGTAAAGTATAATAATAAAGAATTGATCTATCTCTATTATATAGGTACAAAGGTTTAGCTGTTGATCCACTAGGATTATTTGATACCCTTATAGTATTCAAATTGAACGAAGGGTCCAATAAAAAATATTGTTCTAAAACTATCTCTGGTTTTAACTCAGGGTAATTAGGTAAACATATTATTTCTAATTTAAACCGAGATAAACCTTTTTCTTCTGGCCCCCTATTTTTATTTATTAATAAATAAAAATAGGGGGCGAGAGGAATTAATTTTCCTGAGTTTTTTAATGTTTTATTAAAGTAATTCCTTAATCTTAAAGCCAGCACAGAAGATGAACCTACATATCTTTGGTTTGTATCAAGACAAGTAAAAATATAAACACCCCGTTGTTGTATTTTACTGTGAGGTAAACCTAATTTTTTGTAAATTAAATCTCTCCCTCGGCCCCTGCGGGCCCTCAGGCCCGCTGGGGGAGTATTTTTTTTATGTAAATCATTAAATACTAATCTAGGCATATTCAGTAAAGACTTTAATGTTTCTTCACTAACCAGTATATTAGAGTAAGCTAATATTTCATTTAAGACCTTTACAGTTATTGGTTAAAAAACTAAAGAAGGAAGGCGGTGCGCGAGGGACGCGCTCGTCCCTCGCTACCGGCCCCTCGTTAATAAAACCCACCCGATTTTTTCCACCCTCGTTAGAATAATCCTTTATTTCTTGTAAAGAGTTTTCTTATGTAACTTTAGCCTCTTACGAAGTAACTAAATGAGTAGAGCTAAAATAAGAAAACTAAGAAAGAAAACTTATAAATTAAACCTATCTTAATCATGAGGCTGGCGGAGCCAGGAGCCCTCTAACTACATGTTCTATTAATTCTATCCTTAGTCTTGAAATAACCAAGAATATGCAGGCAAGATAAACAAAAAATGGCAAAACAACAACCCGGGGGGAAAAAAATGGCAAAATGACAAACAAAAAAATGGCAAGCAAAAAGGAAAACAAAAAAATGGCAAGCAAAAAGGAAAATCGCAAAAATGGATGATAACGATGATAAGATCCCCATAGAAGATATTCTTATTATCATATAAACAAAAACAACAATTATTAAGCGCTGATGAGGAGGCGCTTTTATAAGATTATATATATAACATTGCAGCTAACCTTTATTGAACTGCTTTTTTCTATCTTTTTCTATCTTTAGTGCAAATTCAGATAAAGTCATTCTTTTGTAATCAGCATTAGCTTCGAAAACCTCAGAAAATAAATATCTTCTTAAATAATGTGTTGAATTAGTTAAATGTTTTTTTAACGTTTTAGAATGAATTTTAAGATCCTCTACAAAATTTTTAAGGTTATTTGAAAAATAATACAAAATAGACTTGTCCCTATTATACACATAAATTATATCGTTAATTCGACCAGTCGCAATATTTTTTCTTACCCCAGACTTACTTAGATCTTTTACTCGGTAGTGTAAAAGGCAAATTTTCTTTAACTAATACTTCTTGGTTTTTAAACATAGTTAATTTTAATTGTTTTATTTGATCTAAACCTTCAGGAGTTAAGTGTGCTTTGGAACGAATCAGTCTTAATATTTGTGACCATATTATAAAATTAGGAAGTTTACTTCCAGCTAGTTCAAATTTTTCAAAATGAGGTAAGACCTTATCAACTAAGTTAGATGTTCCTGCAACAGTGTAACGAGCTAAAGAATTCGAATAGGAAATAGTTCCTACACCACCAAAAAATTCTTGTAATTTGTATAATAAAGGAACTTCTCTCTCACTAAGCTGTAATCGGTATGTAGCCCTCGCTATTTTTGGCTCTATAATTACAACATAAAATGAAGAATCTCCTTCAGAAAAACCACTAACTCAATAAGGATCTAAAGGTATATTAGATCCTTCAAATTTAGGTCTATCTAAAGTCTTAATATCTGGAAAATGTACTTTTAATTTTTCAGATAAACCTCAATTTAATATAGATTTCAATGAGAGTATTTCCTTTAAACCATTCTCTGTAAGATGTTGTTTATTTTTAACAATTTCTATACATTGAGCTCATAATTGATAATCAATAACTTTAGCACTTTGTAAAGGATAATTCTTAAAATGTGGAATAACCACATTAACAAGGTCACTTAATTTACTTATAGTATAACTAACTGTATTAGTTTTTTTATTATGACTAAATTGACCTATATCTTTAAAAACCCGTTGAACAAGTACTAGTAAAGCTAAATCTATACAACTCATTTTTATTTCCAAAAAAGCTTGTACTATTCACTTATTTTTATCTCTAGAAGATTGTACAACTGAAATCCTAAAACAACCCTCTGCATCTATAAGCCCTGTTACAAAATTAGGGTTTAAGTTAGAAGAACTGTTTGTGGTAGAATAATACCTAACCCTTTTATAAAACAAAAAACTTTTAATCTGAGCTTTGGCTAACTCATGAGCATAAACATTATTTCCTTTTTTACCCAGGCCCCCCTCTTTTTTTTCTAATAATAAATAAATAAAAGAAAGAAAAGAAAGAAAAAAAAGAGGGGGGCTAAGATCTCAGTCCGGTTTTTTCTTGGGATCTTTAGGTGATTTACTTTTAGGATCTGGATCTGCTGAACTTTTTGTCTCCTCAATATCATTTTTAGACTTACTACTATAGTTAGCTTTCAATTTTAAGCTACCACAAGTAAATCCAAAACAACAATAGTTAAATGCTAAGGCAACGTCGTAATTTTCATAATTAAAAATAAATAGGCTAGCTGGGCCGGGGCCGAAATTGATAGCTCCTAAAAGAGAACTTACTCCTGTTAGGTGCAGTGTAAAAATAGCTAAATCTACACTTGGTCCACTATGACTTTGGATTGATGATAAAGGGGGATAACATTTGAGTTGGTAACCTCATTTTAGGATTTTCATAAGGCGCCCCTTTTTTTTATATATAAAAAAAAAGGGGCGCTAAATAAATGAAAATATTAACCTATAAAACTATCGTTACACTCAGCATATCACTATGCTGTTCGGACTATACTTTCAACTTAATGGTATTGAAGCATAGATAATCTATAAATTGTTTTTCCGCAATTTTCTTATATTATCTCTTATCTCAGATAATTTTATATGATCACCTTTATTTTTAATATAAGATCTGGTTCATATTCTATATTCCAAGGATTTGACTCCTTTCATTGTATCTTTAAAGAAAGCTATAATATTTTCAATTGCTCTAGAATTGGTAGTGTCTAATATATAGTGATTATGTAATTCTTTATATTTGACTGCGGTTTTTACGTGTAGCAAAATACCTATTCCCTCTAAAACTATTTTGTCTAACTTTTGGGTTAACCCAAAACCATGTACTATTCTAGTTGGAGTTTTACTTGTTAAATAAAAACTACCTTCTGCTTCAATGAAACCAACTACTCAACTTTTAGTCATAACGTTATTTATTGAAGCTACATCGGTTAACGGTATATTTGCATTTTTTCAAGCGGGAGATAAATACTCTTTATTTGGTTTAGTGTCTTTGATACCTAAAAGTTTTAAATTCTTCTCTTCTTTACTCATAGATAAGTTATTTAAAATGGCCAATGCTTTTTTTAATTTTACATAATCAAAGTGTTTAGTTGTTAAAAGAGGATATTTATCAAAAATAGGGATCAAAATTGTTTCTATAATTTTTCTATCTCTAATAAAATATTGTAATTTGGTACCATCTTTGGTTATAGAGCCCACTTTTAACTCTTTTTTTATATAATTTAAAACTCTTAAATTGTATCCAGATTGAGTTAATTTAAACCCTAAAGTTCATTTAGTAGATGTACCAGTCCCTTGATGTGAAATATGGAAATTACCATCGCCATCTGTAAACCCAACTACCTTGAGCTTGTTTAGGGAGGCTTTATTTTAATCTTCTCCTCCCTAATTATAAATTATAGTGTTGAGATCAAAAAATATATAAATAAACTATTTGGTTTAGTCAACAACTATTATACCCTCATTTATTTTAGCCCTATATAACTAAACACCGGAAACCTGCAAGATGCTTAGATGAATCCGAATGCGAAAATAAATACAATTAGAAGGCAAGCTACGGGTGAAAACTTAAGAAAAAAGACAGGCACTGACGCGGAATATGCATGGACACTTCACGTTAACTTTAAACACTTTAAATTAACTTTTAAATTTTTGCATTATACTATAAATTTTGGCTAGTTTATTAATTTTATTAGTCTTTTGATATAAAAAAGCTCTTTTTCATAGTCTAAAGTTAAAAGATTTCATTCCCTTAAATTTACTATTACCGCTTTTTTCTGAAAAAGCTTTAATTATGTTTATAATGGATCTAGAATGTTTTGTTTTTAGTATGAAATACCCGTTTGAATCGTTGATTATTTTATTGGAAATATGTAATAAACGTCTTATTATATTTAATAATACCACCTCCCTTTTAATTAGTATAGAAAATTCTACCTTAAATATTACTCCTGGTCCTGGAGATGCTATCCTCAAGGATGAAGTTACCGAAGGAGACAAGTCTGATATAACATATAAATTACCCCTACCTTCAATAAATCCAACTAATCAAGACTCCGAAACAATAGATTTTATTATTTCAAAACTACTATTATCACTTATGTGGGATATAGTAGGTGAAACAAAATTGTTTACAGCTAAAAGTGAGACAGAGTCCTTTAGTAAATTTTCTATAGCTTCATTTTTGTCAATAAGACTTTTGTTTTCTAAAATACTACAGGCTTTTTTAAACTGTATATAATCAAAATATTTAGAAGTTAACAATGGGTATTGGTCAAAAATAGGAAATATTATTTTTTTCAAAATCTTTATATCACTAATTAAAAAACAAGCAACTTTCCGCTCTTCAAACTTTAAAATTTTACCATATCCTAAACTCTTTTTTATAAGATAAAGTAATCGTATATTATAAATAGGTTGAGAAAAACTATAATTAAGCACGTATTTACCTTTAATTTTATAAACACTAAAAGAATTGAATATATCACTGTCGGTAAGTCCTACAAAATATAGCTCTCATTTAAAGTTTTGGCTTAAACTAACATGTGAAGCAGTTTTTGAAGTAGGTTTTATGGAATTTTTAGGAAGCCGGAAGCGAGGACCGACTAGCTCGGGACTCGCAGCCGGCCCTTGCTTACCTAATACTGAATTAAAATTTACTGGAGCTAATTTCAGAATTTTTAATTACAACCGAAGCATTAGTTTTTTTTTCTGATAAATCCAAGTCATCTAAAAAAGATGGTAAATCTCCATAAAAATCTCTTGCTGTATTCATTCCCTCTTTAATTGATTTTATTTCATTAACTCCATCTTCAGTTAAATGAACTTTATTTTTAATTAATTCTGCTACCTTACGTCAGTCATAAAAATCATGTTTTTTTATACCTATTAACGAATATTTCGCGAAAAAAGGCAATAATTTTTGAGAAATATCCTCAAATTTACTAATAACCAATCTAGTGATTATCGGATTTCCCTCCAATCTACCACAACCAAAAAATTGAATTAAGTTATTAAATAATAAACGATCTCTAGAATGTTGAGATAATATAAAATATAATCCTATAGTATATTTATTTGTTGCAGAATTTTTTATTTTAACATAAAAACAACCTTCTCCCTCTACAAATCCTAATAATCAAAAAGGATCAAAAATTTTAGCTGCTTCAAATTTAGGTCTTTTACATGCTATTGTATCGGGAAAATATTTTAATAATATATCAGTCATTCCTTTATTTAGCGAAGCTCTAATAGATATAATTTTTTTTAAACCTTCCATATTAAGATGTTCTTTATTATTCATCATTATAGCAATTTTTTTTAACAATTCATAATCTGCACGTTTATCAGTTAAAAGGGGATATTTGTCAAAATGAGGAATTATTACATTAATAAAATCTTTTAAAGATCCAACACAATAAATAGCAACAGTACTTCTACCTTTGTTTTTTTGTATTCTAAAGCTACCTACACCAAAAAATAGATATACTTTCTTTAAGATTAAAGCATCCTTACTATGCAATTCTATTCTAAATATCGGTTTAACATGTCAACCGGTTTTATTAGCACTTCTTTGTTGAATACTTAAAGAAAAAGTTGACTCACCATCTGATAACCCTGTAATATATTGTGGATGCAATCTTACATTTTGATCTGTAAAATCTAAATTGCATAAAGGATTGAATTGCTCAAAAGAAGCTCGATTTAGAGGTTTGCCATTAAGATGTTCTTCGTTAAGTCTCTGATGACAAGAAAACAAACGTTTGTTTTCGAATCAGGCGTATTTTCTTCTTGAGTTACACATTCTTACATATGTACTATTAGAACTAACTAGACATGAGTAGTGTACTATATGTAAAAAACTAAATAAATTAGGTTTTACTGGAAGGGGTCCACGCATCGAGAAGAATTTTATTTTTCTCTGAATTAGATCAGAGCACTCCTTACCCAAATAAAGAGTTCAACCTGTCAATTTAAGTTAAAAACTTTTTTCTATCTCATTATTGCTAAAGCTAATGCTAATGCTAATGCTAATGCTAATCCTAATTACATTAAATATAAAACTTATTTAATGAATCTCAATTAAATTGAGTTCTTTTAGTATTCATGCTATTTTTTATGGATAATATTTTGGATGTCCCTTCTCTCTTAAACAATTTTTTTAAAAAGATATCTTTTTTTGAACGGTGTTGTCCTATTATCCCCTAAGTACGTAGAAATACTCGAGGCTCGAATATCCAGAGCTAAAGCTGCTGCACTTATAGAATCGTAAACTGTTTTTTGATTAGTTAAAATATCAAAAACTTCTAATCTTTGAGAAGGTCTTCCAGACCCTTCTACTTTAGGTTTATTATACAATGGATGCTTTTCTCCTGTTCGACCGAACATAGGGTTGTTTTCTCCTTTTTTTAATTTTGATATTAAAAGCCTTGCTTCTTCACTAAGTTTACGATTTCTTAGTTTAACCAATGCCTCTTCAGTATGTTTGTAACCACTAGGAGAACCCGCTATTTGATAAACGTTATATTCTGGTTTATAGAGATCCATATAGTATTGTTCTCTTTTTATACAATCTTTTGGATCACAGTATTCCAAAATTATAAGAGAAAAGCTAGAATAACCATACTTAAATAAAGCCCTGTTTATAAGCATATTTTTATTTCTTATTAGATGGTTTGTATTATAATAATTTAACAACCTACTAGTTAAAGATATACTACTTCCAATATAAGATTTTCCATTTATATTGTTTATTCATCTATAGACCCCGGCTTTGCCCCGATTTTCTTCTATAATACTTTCTTTTTGTGTATCTGCATTTTTATAGCATACTACAGGGATAGCAGCCATTAGAAAAGTATAAACACCCTCCTCACCGACACCGAAGTCACCGCCAATGAGGAGGGTTGTCAATAACGTACATAGAGTTCTGATAAAACCTGTCATTTTTTTTTAATTTAATAAAACTTTTACCCTCTCCCTAAGGACCCCCCCCCCCCTTTTTTTTATTTTAATAAAAAAAAGGCTTGCCAGGGGGGGGGGTCATGATCATTAACTTTAAACATAACTATACTAAATCTGTAACTCAATGTTTAATTTGGATTGGCATTCATGAGAAGAAGAGAAATAATTTTTAAAGAGCTATCGCTTTTTCGTAAAATTATTCTTTAAGTTTATAACAGATATATATATAGGTAACACATTTTGTGAATCCTCTTCATCGGATTATATCGATGAAGATAAAATATCGACATTCCCCTTTTTTATTTCTAATTGTTTAGTGGCTTTAGGGTATTGTAAAACTAAAAAGTAAAACAACCTACCTTTCTGATTTCTAATTGTTTTAGGAACAACTATAGAACCATCACCTTCTATTTGACGAAGTCAGCTGCCAAATAATACCCTAATTTTTTATTAGCGAGGGCGTGTAGCCGAGGTACGAGAAAACACGCCCTCGGCGGCACGCTTAAGCCAATATCAGATCCAGGCGGAACACTTACGCAGGTAGAACAGGCGAAAGAAAAGGGAGATAGCGATATCATATAGGATTCACCTGTCTTACCTATATGATATCTGTTTTTTTTTATCCACTTATTTACATAAGTGTTAGGACTATATCTTCACACTAAAAACTAATTAGAGTCTACCACGTTTAGTCTCTGAGGATACTACTAGTTATATGCTAACTATAGTATCTAGCTGATTGTCCTGAATTTTACATGAAGGAGGTAATATCTATACTAGATATAGGAGTTTTCAGCTATTAATGGTATATTTAATAGTAATTATTTACTACTCGGCACAGGTTTAGGTACCACAACCTCCCTCTATTATAGCAGAAAGTACTAATAATACTAAACTAGGTATTAATAGTTGGGTCGCAGACCAGCCCCTTGATGGACGTTTTTATTCGGTAGACTCATTTCTGAGTGTCGAGCCTAAATCGTCGTCAGGAAATCAGAACGCTCCCACCGAACTGCACGTGCAAGTCACCCCGCATACAGCTCTCCACGTGGATATATGGTTAGATTGTGTGGGTCTAGTCCTCTCTTGGTTTCTAGCTTATAAATTAGCAAAAATAGATGTATCTTAGGGTTCTATACCTTAGTTGTAGATCGGGTCTTAATTTTCTAATCGATTGGGGGTCTAAGTCAGCTTCCAGCCGTCCACCATTCCTCCTCGCTAGACGGGAGTGCTGGGTTTACCCATACCTTTAGCTCTTGTCCGTTAAGGTGTCGTGGAATTGGCCGACGCTGAAAGTTGAGCTAGCGAATACTAGGGATGTTATAACCCCTATTCCTAGTTTTTGGCTTACCCTCATAGCGAGGAGCGTTCATCTTTCTATGGGAGCGGAAGTCATCAAGCCGTACTTTATAAACTTTCCCGTTTTTTCTTTTTTTTGATTTTTTTTTTTTTTTTTAATTAAGATAGGTAGCTAACCCGATTGAGCCTTAACTCATAGGTCATTTAAGCTTAGGCCGTCGTAGGTACCCTTGTGGATATGGTTGTGACAAGCTCGACATACAGGCAGCTGTTTTCTGTTTAACGTTGACATCAGGCTGGTGAATCCTGGGGTCGCGACTGAGTCCTTTCTCAAATGTCTCACATGATGCATTTCTACTTTAACGTCGGTACCACAGACGGCACAGACTTCTTCTAGGTTCATCTGCGTTTCCAATCTATAGTTTAGGACTGCTAGTGGGTCCTGTACGGTAACGGCTTTTGTCTTAAATATCCTTATTTTCCTTAAGCTATCAGGAATGTTAAGCCGGTATTTCTTACTTTGATTTTTTCTAGTGATGGTGACTTCCAGATTCTTCCCGAACTTTTTGAAGGCCCCGGCTCTGGATTTTAAGTTAAACTTTCTGGCCAGAGTCTTGGCACAAGAGTGTCTTAGAATGTAGCTCACTATTTGGTGAAACTTAAAGTAATTGTCTACCGGGGAGAAATAATTAAGGTACCCGTTTATTATCGCATTATATCTGGTAATAATCGCTTGGTGGTCCAGAAATATTAACTTGGGGATAGCGCTAGGGATCAGTCTTCTTCGGTCCTGACTGTATCTCTTTATTATCCCCTGATTTTCTAATTTCTTGAGGATTTCGGCTATAGGAGCGGCGAAGTATATTCTTGTTTGGTTGATCCGTGATTTTATATACCTCCCAGCTTTTTCATTGTACTTTTTCACTATCTTAGCTTCCTTAGCTCTAGGGATTCACATTAGCATCCCAAGGAATTTCGCTTGCGCTTTCCCCAAGTGGGTAATCTTAGTTTTTTCCTGCTCCATCGTTAGTTTTAAATGCCCTCTTAAGAATTCGGCTACCTGTTCCTTCACTCCTCGTGCGAATTCTAAGGTTCCTATTATTCCCACTATCCAGTCATCCGCATATCTCACATAGTACACTCGGTTTCCTATTCTGATTCTCGAATTCATCTTATTCCTTCTCATTCGGAGACTTCTCAGTTCCTTCAGGGTCTGGGGGTCTGATTTCTCTCGGTATTCCTTAGTCTTCTTTGTTATTTGAGTAGACAAGGAGACTATTTTCGGATTCACTTTGGAGATTAGACGGTCGTTACTAGAGAGTTTCTTTATTAAGTCCTCCATAAAGTCGTCTAGTTCGTTCAAGTATATATTAGATAGTAATGGGGAAATTAGGCTTCCCTGGGGTACTCCTACTTTGGGTTCTATTGAGATTCCCCTCTCCAAATAACCAGCCTTGACTAGTTTTCAGTAAAGGTCCATAAACCTCTGGTCTGAGACTCTTCGTTGTATAAAACCGGCCAAGATCTGGTGATCCACGTTGTCGAAGAATCCTTTAATGTCCCCTTCGATTGCCCAAGTCACTCCATTCCATTTACTTATTTGTTTTAGAGCGGTGTGGCAGCTTCGTCGGGGTCTAAAGCCATGGCTATTTTCAGAGAAGTGTGGTTCGAAAATAGGTTCTAATACCATTCTCATCGCTTCCTGTACGATCTTGTCTCTGGGCGACGCGATAGCCAATGGTCTAGTTTTACCATTCTTTTTCGGAATGTGTACTCTTCTTGCCGGGGCGAATTGGAAGCTTTCGTCTCGTAGGGATTCTGCCATTACACGTAGTAGGGAGTTGGACATTCCGTCTAAGGTTGTTTTATCTATACCAGGGGTCATATTCCCCGGTTTCGATTTTATATTATGATACGCTATTGCTAAAGTATTGCTGTCGGCTATTAGATTGTAGAGTCCAGTAAACTTGTTGTCTTCAAGTCTCTCTAACTTCGAGGTTGCTTTGACACCAAACGTTGGTCCAGCACCAGGCTCGCTCGAATATCCTCGCTGCCCCACTTCGAGACGAATTCTCTGTTCTAAAAATAGTTCTCGGAATTTCGCCCTACTTGAGAGTGTAGTGAAACACCCTCTATTGGGGCTCCGTCCCCAATGACGATTACTCGTTTTAGGGGATCCCGTATTTCTTTGTCTTATGTCAATGTCTCATTCCCGCTTTTAGTTCCCGTATTTGATCAACACCTTTTGACGTTAAATGAACTTTATTTTTCATTAATTCAACTACCTTACAGAAATCTGAGAAATCATTAGACTTTGTTCCTTCAATTGGATATCTTTTGAAAAAAGGAACAATCTTATCATTAATATCTGAGATTTTTATTACCTTTAAATCTACAGCATCTAATTTACCACCTCGTTTGGTTACATTTCCACAACCTAAATATTCCCCTATAATTTTCATTAAATGTTCATCCCGAACATGTTGAGTTAGTTGGAACTTTAACTTTACTCGGTATCCTAATAAGTGTGTTTTAGACTCCTCAATGCTGATGAGTAAGCAACCTTCACCCGTAGTGAATCCTGCTATTCAATTTGGATCTTTAATCTCTTGTAGCGAAGCATCTAAAACAGGTCTCTTTACAGGAACAATATTAGGGAAAGCAACTTTTAAGGCGGAGCCCTCAGATAATCCTCAGTTTAAAGATCCTTTTATGGCTACTATCTTTTCCAGCCCCTCTTGAGTAAGATGTTTTTTATGCTTAACCAAAAGTAATGCTTGTTTAAATAAAAGATAGTCTGCATATTTTTGAGTCTTAAGCGGATAGTTATCGAAATGAGTCATTATAACTTCTAAATCTTTAACACTACTTACTCTAAACTGAGTTGCATCCTTACTATGTTTATAAATGCAACCAATTCCTCCTAATGAGTATTGTATTGCTTCTAATAGAGATCTATCTCTATTATGCAAACCTATCCCAAAAGTTAATCTTACGAAGAATCCATTTTTCATTTCATCAGATTTATGGAGGCTAATTGAAAAATATCCTTCACCGTCGCAAAACCCGGTTATAAACCAAGGATTAATTTTTATTATCCCTCCGGTAGCTAACCCACGGAAGCTACCGAGGACTCGAGTCCTCGAGCCCGCAGGTTGTGAATTATAAATAGGCAATAGCGCAGCATGAGTCCCTTCGGTTGTCTGTCCCTTTACCATTGTTTGGCATTGCCTTATCGGAGTAGACTTGATTGAGCTCTGACCTGACTCTCTCAATCCGCTAATGATAGTGTAGTACCCAGCTATCAGGGTTAAGTTAGGCCCGACTAGAACGACTGTTGACAACGTGAGGATCTTGTCTTGCAAAATGTTATAGAGCTGTATTTTGGGTGTAGCTCCAGATTTCACTTTACTGGCATGCTCTGGTCCCTCCCTCATTTCGAGTTTTGGTAAGCCAGTTGACTTACAGAGCGTGTCTACAGCTCTGGCTACTGTGTAGCGGGCATAAGATAAGCTAAACGGCGCACGTCAAAAACTTATGTTATTTAATCTCGGGAATCTATTTAATGTAAGTAATTTCTTACCCACTTGGACTATGTCTTCATCCAACTACCGTTAATTGTTAACTATCTAGTTTAGTTAGCAGTTGGAGTTTTGCGTATTAATGTATATTAATATACATTCCAAATGGATCATCTCGGCTGGCCGAGTGATCTCATTTGAGTCTCTGAGGATCCTACTCATAAATAAATTACTTTGGTTTCCTGCATAATCTTCCCATGTATGTATAAGTTTTACGACTAGTTCAGTATATTAACTTACTTTGTAACAGTAATCCTACTGCCCAACTAGGTGTCTATAAATCTGTTGACTGGATATATTTATCCAACTTCGAGAAATTCCATGCCTATAGCAAAATAATAATTATAAATTTTACAATTTATAACGGCATTCCCGTATTTTTATTTTCCTGTTTCTTTCCTTTTAGGTTTTCGAGTATTTATACCCTCTTCCATCTCCTTCGAAAAATTTCAACCCTACTGCTTTCCCACACACACAGCACTGCGCCAATCTTCCAAAGTACCCTTTTATTGCTTTTGGCTTTTTTACTTGTTGTAAACAAACCTATTACTAAATCCTTAATAATAAATTAAAAGCATTGTAGTGTATATCTAATATAAATCCTTTAAATGATCTCAACTAAATTCAGTTCTTTTTGTATTCATGCGACTTCTTACAAATTCTACAACATTTATCCCTTCTTCCGTTAAATGTTGATTGTTAATAATTAAATAAGCAACCTGTTCCCAATCTTTATAATCTAAATACTTACTTGTAAATAAAGGGTATTTATTAAAATAGTTAATTATAATATCTAAAGATATTTTACTAGACGCGGCTAAAGTATAATATGTATTATTCGTTGATACCTGTGTTCTAGTTAATAAGTTACAATTTAAGAATAAGCATATTTGATTTAAAATATCATAATAACTATCATTTGTAACTGGATCTAACATTCTTTGTTCAATTCTCAATCTACAAGAAATTTTTCTTTTTTTGGCTCCTTGTTCTGTTTTTGTGTGTTGTACAGAAAAACTACCATCAGAATCCACATAACCGCTAATAAAATTTTGATTTTGACCCACCTCCTCTCCCTCACTACCTACTAAAAGTAGGTAGCTACTCTATTATTGACCTAAAAAGCATTATAAGAAAATGCTATAAATATTGCGAAAAACTAAAGCTAAATGGACCCCCCCCCCCCTACTTTGCTGGATTTATCAATCTTGATTTGTTCATACTCTCTTTTATTTTTATAATTTTCGACAAACCTTCTGTAGTTAAATGACCTTTAACCTGCATTATTTCAACAACTTTACACCAACTATCAAAATCCTGCGACTTAACTCCTATAATAGGATACTGGCTAAAAAACGGAAGGATTTTCGAAATTATATCTGAAAAATTGAAACATTCGTATCTTCCTCAATCCCCCTTAGAACTATGATAACTTCCTGATTCCAAATAAGAAATTAAACTTACCAAGATTGACTTATCTCTAATATGCTGAGTAATAGTAAAATATAATTGCACTTGATACCCTACTCGCGCGCTTTTAGATTTACTTACCTTAATGTAAAAACAACCCTCAGCTGATGCGAATCCTGCTACTCAATTAGGATCCTTAATACGAGAATCTAATATTAATGGACGCTCTACAGGAGTAACGTCTGGAAAGGCAACTTTTAACTCATCAGACAGACCATAATTCATTACAGATTTAATTGCCACTATTTTTCTTAACCCTTCAATTGTTAAGTGTTCTTTATTTCTAATTAACATAAGTGTTTGCTTAAATAGTTGGTAATCTCCCCATTTTTGAGTTATTAGAGGGTAGCTATCAAAATGATTTAATATTATTATTAGATTTTCTACCGATTGTACGCGATATTGTATTGAATCTGATCTTTCTTTAGTTATACTTCCCACACCTAAAAAATAACTTTGAATCTGTTTTAATAGTGTTTTATCTTTAACGTGTAAAGATATTTTAAAAGAATGAAAGACACGTCATCCAATTTTTCTTTCCTTATCTTTAATAACACTAAGAGTAAAACACGCTTCACCATCAGAAATACCTGTAATGAATCATGGATTTAGGCTTAATGAAGTAGAATAAAATCGAGAAGTTAGAGTTCCGAGATACGAGATGGGCTCTAGCCCTCAATACTTCGATTTTACTTTATTTATTTGGCTAGTCCTTTTGGCCCCGAGGATTCAAGTCCTCGGGGCCGCTGGAGCCGTTGTGTAAAGGGTTTGGAGGTTATATTTCGTGTTATTGGGTGGCCTCCGGCCTACATGATAACCTTTTTCTATTTTATCTAAATTTAGGTTTATTATCATATTATTATATAATCTTGGAAATCTTTATAATGAAGTAATTTCTTACATCAACGGACTATGTATTCACCCCCTCCTTACTACGTAGTAAGGGGAGGGGGGTTTTGCGTATAGTCTCTGAGGACCCTACTCGAAAAAAGCTATAGCTTATTGGGTTATTGCCTATTTAAAGCCGGCCACCAGCCACTTGTTTCACTAACTACGTAGTAAGTGGAAGGAGGCCCCCCCCATTAAATAAGTTACTTTTGTTAATTAAAATTCCTTTTTCGGCTACAAGGCAAGGGTTGGTTGGGAAGCTAAATCAGCTATTGTTTTCTATATTATCTTTATTCAAAGGTAATTTTTCTAATTGAGCATTATGGTTTTTATTTAGCCACTCTATTAAATCATGAAGCTGGTGTATTTAAATACTTTTTTTTATTACTATCCTTCGCGGCGCTCCGCAGCCTACAGGCTGCGGCGCCGCCAAATAACTAACTTAAGTAGAGAAGTAAAGGCTAATTGGATAAAGGCTAAAAGACAGGAAAGGGAATAAAAATAATAGGAATGGTTTTTTTATTTACCATAACCATACATAATTCATGCAATGGGAAGATTTTAAGAATTCAAATTAATTAAGAGTATTTTCCTGCACAACCCCCTCATGTATATATAATTATTACGATTAATTCGGCCGAAATAACAACCTTATGATTTTACAAATCCAATTAAGTGTATATATATATTAAAAAAAAAAAGGAAGAAGGAGCTGAAGCTCTTATACTTCCTATTTTATTAGAGGGATTCCATGCATACAGCAAAATAATAATATAAGAATTTACATTCTTACACGGCATTCCCTGGTTGTTTTTTTCTGCTATGTTTAGTTAACAATTGCAAGTTAAAAATAAGCATATTTAAGGGCGATAATTTCATAACCGCCGTCATAATAACTATCATTTGTAACTGATATAACATTATTTTGTCAAGTATCAATCTCCGCCATACAGCAGCTAGAACGCCGCATCGCTGATTTTACTGTTTAGTATTTAAAGAAGTAAAAACTAAATACAGCGGAGCGATAATAAATCGCGAAACTTGCACCTTTTTCTATTTTTGTATTGTCCTTTTGGGCCCTTTGGTCCCATAAAGGACCAAAGGGTCAAAAAACTACCACTACAATCCGCCACTCAACACTATTGTTTTATAAATTATATTTAGAGGTTAGCGGGTAACGAAGCAAGCCCTCTAATTGAGCATTATGGCTTTATTTAGTCAGTTTATAAAATTATGAAATTGTCATGGAAGCCAAAGTTATTTTTGCAAATGTATAAATAATTCCGGATTAGACGTATCTGAACTTGGATCGCCTTAGCAAAATTTATATTTCTAATATACATATTATACCCACCCGAAGCAGCCCGGCCGTACTAATCAACCACTACACTCATATGTTTATTATAGTCACTAAATTGTTAATATTGCTAATAAAAAGCGGAGCTAGAAAAAAAAATGGAAAAATCTAAGAACGCTTACGATTCATTCCAGCTTTTATAGCTCTAATTTGATCTAACCCTTCTTCCGTTAAATGTTTTTTATTTTTAATTAATTCTGCAACTCTAACAAAATCTTTATAATCTAGACATTTTATCCCTTGTATTGGGTATTTTTCAAATAACGGAAGAATTTTGTCGGTTAGATCACTAAATTTAGTTACTGTGTATACTATAGCCGACTTATCTATATAAATTTTACCGCATCCTAAATAGTCAACTAGGCTGTTCATCAACTGCTCATCTCTAATATGTTGACTAATTTTAAAAACCAAAAATACTTGATACCCTGAACGATGAGTGGCTGCTTTAGTAATCCTTATTAAGAAGCATCCCTCAGCGGAAGAAAAACCAGCTATTCATTGAGGATCCTTAATACTAATGTCCATAACATTGGGTCTAGGGTAATAAATAATATTTGGAAAGGCAGCTTCTAAACCAGAAGGAAGACCTCAATTTACAGAAGCCCTAATAGCTACAAGTTTACGTAACCCCTCCGAATTTAAATGTGCTTTTTCTTTTATTAAGTTAATAGCCATCTTAAATAAAAGATAATCTGCATGTTTTTTAGTTATTAATGGGTATTTATCAAAATGATTTAAGATAACATCTAAATCTTTAATAGCTTTTACATAAAAAACACAAATATTAGCTTTTATAGAAATACTACCCACGCCAAAATAATCTTTTATACTATGTAGAAAAGGTAAATCTTTTTTATGCAAACCTAATTGAAATATAGCTCGTGCACCTCAACCTAATTCGTGTTTATTACTTTTATAAATATCAACCATAAAACAAGCCTCACCATCTGAAAATCCGGTTAAAAATCAAGGATTAATTAACTGTTCCTTATTAGCTATTAAAGTAGAATAAAATCTTACTTTATTTATTTGGTTAAAAGGAGTTTTTACCAACTGATTAGATAATACATTTTCAACCTTAAGATTATTGCTAGGTACTATAAATTTAAATAAATCCCCTGTTTTTAATTCACCATCCCCCTCGGGCCACCTACGGGGCCCTCAGGGCCCGTAGGGGGTTATTAAATTTACAATTTTTTTTAAACCTACTACCGGCGAAACTACTAAAACACAAGCATTCTCTTTTGACTTATATCTAATAAATCCTGACCCTATAATATCTAGTAAAACTTTAGCTAAAGCCTCATTTTTCATATTAAAAGTTATACAAAATCTGGGATTATGGGTTTTGCTACCTTTTTGTTTTTGAATTCAGATATGACCATCCCCCTCGAACAAACCAGCCAAATACGAACATAAATTCTTATTATGATCATTATAATTATTATACACACTACTTGTATTAATATTACAAGCTTTTAATTTATTTTTTGCCTTTGCCCTATAGGCTACAGGCCACATGCTATTAAACCAAAAGGAATGCTCAATGCTAGTGGGATCTAACGACAAGGGTAATGGCAATGACAATGGTGACGGCAATGGTAACGGCAATGGTAGTAAAAATAGCTGTACCATTGACAATATAATATAGGAAAAAAGGAATGCTAATACGAAACAGAAAAATAGGAGGACCTTTTTATTTGCCACTATCCAATTTATTTAAATGAATTCAATTTATGTTACTACGGCTATTGTTCATACCATTTTTTAATTTTTCAATTCTCTCCATATTTTTATCCTCGTAATGAGTACCACAAAGTATTAAACTTAGAACAGTTTCTCAATCTAAAAAATCTAGATGT